>JAYKTE010154591.1:0-12986 GCA_036873565.1 Xipholeptos notoides | reverse complement strand
AAGGATTTCTGAAACTCAGAAAAAATTGTACAAAATGTTTTACCAAAAAGAATTAAACCTGAAAAAGGAAGAAACTAACTTATTTACTTAAAAATATTCATTTTTACTATCTTAGGCAAAAATCATAATTTTTTAATTTTTTATGTTGTTCGGTAACCATAGTGACGTATTGATTTTTTTTTTAATATTTGCTATGTTTTGTTTAATTAGGGGATTGCAAAAATTTCTGCAGAATTCTTAAGTCCCATAAAAAAGATTAAATAGAGATTCAAGGATTCTGCGTCAATATAAGTATTGATACAAAAGTAATCCTACATTAAAGAAAAAACAATCTAATATTAACAATGCATTTTTTAATAAAACTCTCATTGATGGCAGTCAATAAAAAACTGAATTTTATTTGGTCGGATTGTGGAATAAAGCTATCCAAAATTAAGATAAAAATAACGAATTAATCAATGCAGCCATATTTCATTTAAGAAAAGGTATGGGAACATTTAATTTTCTTATTTATTAAATACTTCAAAATATAAGTAAATAAGTATTTTCACAGACAAAGGAAATAATATTTTTTATGTAAAATTAATATTTTTCTCGTTTTCAGAAAAATTAGATAAATTCCAATTTTCTTTTAAACTCCATTTGGTTTTCTATATGAAAAACTTTATTACTCATTTAAACAAAAATTAAAACCTGAATAAATAACATATCTTATCTCTATTTAAATAGGATAATTTCATTTTTTTAAATGTTCCTCAAAATTACAAATCATGAGGATGACTTTATAAATTCTCTTTCGATTTAACTCCCTCTATTTATTGTTAAATCCTTTAACTTTAATCTAGCTTTCAATTTTAATGTATCCAAATGTAGAGTAAGTAAGAGAAGAATGGAAATCCCTGAACAATTAAAAAGATTTTTTAACTACAAATCATTTCGAGAATTGAAGGATAATTCTATTTAAAGATATAATATCTTAATCAAGCCCATGGCTATGGATAATAGGTAGCAAGGAAAGATCAAACTAGCCAACACTTTAAATATTGTCAGTCAGACTAAAACTCTAACAATGGCGTCACAGTTAAAGCCAATTGACAGATTTGTTTTCACGCGCAACCATCATGTGTATTCGACGTTTCCATTATTATGAAATGGGTCAGAGCCCAAAGCCATTTGACATGTGTCTTATTGTGTTAAAATATCGCTTCTTATCCTCCGTCTATTTGTAATAATAGAGACGTCATTTTCAGGAGTGATATTTGAAAATTTATGGTTACTCTTATTTAGTTGGAGGCCGTGAGCAGTTGGCACTTGGACACGTCACTAATCGCCATTATTGAAGAATTAGATCTCATAAAAGGAATTCCATAAATGATATAATTGATACCAGTTTCAATTACAATAGAACAGAATGGAAAGAAAGTCTTACGGTTAAATGTCTACTTAAGTGGCTGTTCCGGCCAGATCACCTGTTAACCCCTGGTTGCTTGAACCATCGAATCATCGAAGATAAGTTTCAAGATACACGTGTTTGTTGTATTTACTGACTAGCTCTATAAAATTCTAAAAATAATTGTCGTTTCTTACGCCGCGTAATCAATGTATGTAACGTAATATCTTTATTCTCATATTTGAAATATAATGCAAACATATTTTAGAAAATGTTTAAGAAAATGTTTACAATTATAGATAGAAAGAGATAGAAATATTTCTACAACTTATCCGATAAGTCAAACTTGCAGACTCTTAAAAATGCCATTTTGTAAAAACATATGATAAATACCCCGACCAAATAATTACCATTTTCTAATTAAAAAAACAATAGATTAATATTTAGACCGAAAAATGACCATTCTATAAAACAAGACACAATATAATTACCTAAACCAAAAATTGACAATTTCCTACTACAAAAACAAAAGATAATTACCTAGACCGAAATATTACCATAATTTGATAAAAAAACACACATAATTACCTAAACCAAAAAATAACCATCCCACCCCCAAAAGTAACTAAAAATGATAAATCTTTGATAAAAAACACGATATCACAATATCATTTAAAATTTTTATAAATACAAGAAAATTAAAACTATGACCACTATTTAATTTTAGAAATTACAATACAAATAAATGCCTGAACCAAAATATGACGATTCCTAATAAAAACATATGATATACCAACAAATAAACATTCTCTAATGAAAATATCTAGCCTTAAAAAATAGAGCTGTTTTATTTGCCTTAATTGGCTCAAAGTGGAGGTCTCCAGAGCACAGTAATTAAGCGATTAGGCTTTTAAATATGCCACTTCAATCCCTTGAGAAAATATTCGCTTCATTATCCCCCCTGACTCTTAAATACACGACTTCAATCCATTGAAAAATGTATAACCTTCATTATTCATTCTAGATACTGTATAAATAGAGCAATTAGTTTAATTCTTAGAAAGTGTGAGGAAAAAGAGGCGTTTATCCAAAATATTTGTTTTTTGGTATCAAATAACCAAATATGGTCAATATTCCATTAAAAATACAACAAATAAATAAAACAAACTAACTTATAGGAATCTGTTCCTATAGAAAATTATTTATTTAAAAAAGATAATGGATAACTGGTGTTTTTGTTTGTCACTGTCCTAAGAGTGTCTCCCGATTTATGCGTATCCACGTGTGTATGTAGTGTGATTGGACGATAGAGGGCGTCAGGGAGAGGCTTTGTCTACTTGTAATTTGATTCGCTACATTCCGGCATATTCTGGCGTTTTCCGGCTTATTCTGGAGCGCAACGTAATCAGCTATATTTAGGTAGGTGATATGAAGCAAAAGGGAGGTTCCATTTCGTATACAATTAAATTGATCATCGAAATCCTTCTCTGTGTTGTTGATGAGCCATTTTGATTGCATCCTAAACAGCAACATGTAGATAAGAAAAAGGAATGGACGATCGCAATGAAAAGAAGGAACCGAGGGTTTTAAAGAGCTCGTGACAAGGTAACATCAATTTGGGGCAAGTGAAATATCACAACCGAGCATTAGAAAGAAGCCCCGAATCGTGAGAGCCTTGGTAGAGAACAAGGAAACAATGTAAGTAACAAAAACTTACAGTCTTTCTTAATATTTCGCAAATTACACGCTTTTCTCATTTATAAACCCTCACGGAGCAGTAGAAGGCCCTGATGTCCTCATGTATGTGTGAAGGCTATGTTAAACCTATCCGCATGTCAATGTATCCATGCGTGTATGCATTCGCGTGTGTATGTATCCGTCTGTGTGTGGGTGTATTAGCATCTGAATATTTTTCTTATTACTCTAGAATAAACAGACAGTGCTTTCGAGCGCCAAATTAATGTAGTTTAAAATGAGTTAAATATTATTTCAGATCGAATGTTGTTGTCATGGACAACGAATTATTTGGCCATAATCGTTATTCATCATTTGCTGAAATATTTCTCTGAACGACGTTAATTATAAAACAAAAGATAAAAGATTAAAATCAATTGAAGCAAGCATCGTTTAAATTTGAGCTCTGAGTTTTACAAGTCTTTTAAAAGTAATTCTGGTCATTTTAGAGAAGATGGAGCCACTGGGCCTCTCTTCGAAAACACTTTCAGTTCAAAGACAAAAATCTTGGACTTTAATTGCTAAAACGATAAAATATTTGTTTTTCAACAGAATTTTGGGGTTGTTTTTTGTTTGGTGTTGTTTTTACTTTTTCTTTATTTGCTTTCATCTTTTTCATCGAACTACTAAAAGCCGATCATAATAATGCATTTTATTGTGCCTTGTGTGAGATTACACTTCTTTTTTTTTTATTTTTCGCTTTCTAAATTCGAGAGCGTTTGTTTCTGCCACAATTAAAATTTCAGATCATCCAAGCGGAGAAAAAAGTTTGCTTTGAATGTAAAAATCTAAACCGTTGATAAATTGCATAAAAATTCGAAAGTAATTATGAGAAAAGAAGAAAAGACTCCTTGGAAAAGAAAGAATCAATTTTAGACAAATAAAGGAATTTCAAAAGCTTTCAAAAAATAAAAGAACCGGAATAAAATTAAAAATGGAAACAATTAAAAACTTGTCTAATCTAATTGTCCAGCTTTGATGTAGCTGCTTGTCCAGGTGGTTAAAGATCTCATTAGTGTTTCTTTACAGGTGCCTAGATGGGCGGAGACTTGGCACTAGCTGCTATCATTAAATTACAATTCAACTTTAATCATTTTCTTAAGGCTTTTCTTGCTACCTCCCCGTCATTCATTGGGCTATTTTTCAATCCTTTTCGATTCACGTCATCACAAATGCCATTTTTGAAATTATTAAAATGCCGCCAAAAGTTCCTGATCTTCTCTTACTGTCCAACCTTCGTTCGACATTCATGTAATTCTAGCTTTCTCTGACATGTTTTATGTTGATGGCCACTGAACTGAAAGCTGGACTTTTTAAGAGAAAATGGCAGAAGCTACGAAGAAGATACATTTTTTTTTTCTTTTTTCTGTGTATGTCTTTTAAAAACATTTTTTTTGTCAAAGTGCACAACTCGTTACCGCCTTACTCTCTTTCCTTTTATTAATTAATCCTCATTTGTGTTGGGTTAATGACGAAGGGCGTCACGTGTCGTTTGACTCATGACACGCAATGCTTGAATGTTCTCTTGAAAATTCTAGGACTGTTGTTGGCATAATTATTATTCTTTATCTCAATATCACCATTCCTTACAGAGTCCGTCAAAATTTAAGAATTATTTTAATAGCGCATTCATTACAACGCATGATCAATCCCAGCCACTAAACTAACCCTCTTAATACAAATAAAAAACATATCAATAATTAAATTTTAATTTATTAAAGGAATTGAGAAATTTAGTAACTTAAATTAATTTTCTGGTTAAAATGGCATTAATATATTTTATGTAAATATATAATCTTTTAAAATATATCATCATTATTTCAAATTACAAACTACTTGTCTCTACACAATTTGGAGAATTTTGTGTGGTATTCATGTCGTAAAGGTAATTCATAGATCGGCCACTCTCCGTGATTTTATAGTCATAATTATATGTAAGTATTTGTTCGTGAGTGTTTAGATTTTAGACGCCGTTATTTTTGATA
This sequence comes from Xipholeptos notoides, assembly GCA_036873565.1. Taxonomy (NCBI): domain Eukaryota; kingdom Metazoa; phylum Mollusca; class Cephalopoda; family Idiosepiidae; genus Xipholeptos; species Xipholeptos notoides. The sequence continues at coordinate 7,877 of JAYKTE010154591.1, read as the reverse complement.
TTTCATAAATTGTTAATAACCTGCAAACTAATTACTGCACTTCAATTAATTTTTTTTCACCACAGATATATATATTATCAAGATCTACACTGCGTGTCAAATTGTTAACGAGATAAGATTTTTTTACCTGACTCAGAAACTTACCGGTAGTTTCGCATCAAAAGCTTTGGTAACGTTGGCAATGCTTAGCTGAGCGTACTGTGAAATTTTCATACTGTTCTGCACAATATAAAAAAATTGCCATCGTAAATACTGAATCCACGGTATTTGAGGTGTGTCAAATTATTAACAACTTAGTTTGTTTTGTCAATAAAATGGATCGTGAATGTGGTTTAAGTAGTTCTGAAAATAGTACTATTACAGGACAGCTAGCAAAAGGTAAAACTACCCTCAAAATATTGAATATGATAAGAGGGTACCATCAAACTGAAGAATTTTGTCAAGGAGACTTCAAAGGTAAGTAAGAGAGCTGATAAAGGTAATTCTAGCGTTGTTTCACGCCGTTCTCTACTCCAAATTAAACGTGAATTGAAGAATGTCTCAAAAAGTACACGATGTCGCCGTCTGAAAGAAGTGGAAAGTTTGTCAAGCCTATGACAAAGCCTACATTAAAGCAACATCACATACAAAACCGATTAAAATGGCAGAGGACAACATGAAAACGGATTTTTCCAAAGTTTTGTTCACGGATGAAGTGCGTGTCACTCTTGATGGTCGAGATGACTGGAGCAAGGGATGGATCCTAGATGGACGACATCGTCATCAGCGTTTAAGGCGCCAACAAGGTGGTGGTGGGATAATAATTTGGGCTGGGATTATCGAAGGTACTTTAGTTGGCCCATGGAGAGTCCCAGAAGGCGTAAAAATGACGTCGAATGCATACGTAGCTTTTCTGAAGTAGCACATTGAACCATGGCTGAAGAAGCAAAGGTTGACGTTCAGAAAAACCATTATTTTTATGCAGGATAATGCTCTCTAGCATGCAGCAAACAAAAGCAAAGAGTATTTGCAACAAATGGGGTTCTCCGGGCTACGGAAGAAGGAGTGACCTGCGAATTCACAAGATTTTAACCTAATTGAGAACCTTTGGGGTATCCTGAAGCGACGCATCTATGCAAGTGGACGCCAATTTAAGAGCAAAGATGAGTTGTGGGATGCTCTTCAAGAGTTATCGCGATAAATGGAGAGAGAGAGAAAGAGGAAAAAGATGAGAAATCACAAATTTGACTAATTCTTTTTGACTAATTTTTTACTAATTCTGTGGAACAACGTCTTTTACAAGTCATACATAAAAAAGGATCGCATATCCCCTATTAATTATGTCAACGTAGAAATTGCTATGTAGTTATTGTTTTCTAAGCATTTTTACTAGTTTATTTAATGTTTGAAAATTATTTCAATAAACAAGTTATGGGTACATTGTGTTTTTTCTCAACCTCATTAATAACTTTTCACACTGAAATCAACAGATATTCCTATCTTCTGTCATAGTTTCGCTAATACTGCTTTAAATACTTTTATTTTCTGACTGGAGTAACTGAATAATATTGTAAGCACTTTCTCAAAGTTTTATGGATTTTTATTCACTAGTTCAGTGAATATTTAAAAAAATGTAAACTCGTTAATAATTTGAACGCAAATGTAGGTGTGTGCTAGAAATTACGACGTAGTGTTCAGTAGTTATTTTAAATTCATTTCTAAATACACTTGTTGATACTAGGCTTTAACTTTTGGACGCCACTGTATGTTTATATATATAAGGGGGTTGTTCCAAAAGTAATGCTCCCTATTTTTTTTCAATTCCACCTGAATGGATCAGAAGGTATTGCAAATTGCATTATTATGATGACTTAACTTATGCATTCATCACCTGAAAGTTTCATCTTTTTGTAGCAGATATTAACGGGGTGAGACTCTAAGAAAGTAACCCCTGTTATGGACGTGTGACAGAACCAGACGTGTAATATTGAATTCCTCCATGCGGAAAAAATGAACTGATCAACATTCACCAGACTCTGGAGAACGTTTGCAACTAGATAGAAATATAGAAATCGATATCAAAGGAAAAATACACCTCCTACAGATTACTGCATCCATGAAGACAGCCGACATAAGCAGGAAGGTAATGGACCATTAAAACTGAAGCTAGAAAAATGGAGAAAAACTGATGCAAAAAAGAAAAAAAACTGAATGACCAAAGAAAAGAGCTAGCAGTCATCAACTGAAAGGGATACTGAAGTGCCAGAGGAAACTTATTGTCACTCTGTCTTCGGAAGGCACTACCAGGTATTGACAGAATCTAGATTCTGCTGATCATGTGTGTGATAACTGGGTACAATAAGGTGAAACCCCGTGGAGAAGTGGCACTATATACTTATTGAGTGGGTTGGAGCAGATTCTATTGGAACATTACGAGAAGACTTGTCACTCTGATTCCAGTGAAAACCAGTGGTCACAAATAGCATGCAAGTGTTGCTAGTAACCAGTGTGAAAATTAAAGTAGTAATAATAATAATAATTGAAGGTGCGCATATTGTGTATAAGCAGAAAATTATATTGAAAATTGTATTGAGAAAGCGAAGAAAGATTCAGTAAAATATCTTCTCAAGTTATTGGATTTTTGTATTGCAGTACGCCCAAAGACGAGACTCAAACTGTGTTTGACAACTGTAACACTCACAGTGTGTTAACTGAATGAATACCTCTCTCATCAAAAGCAGCGCTCTAGAATAGATAGCACACTATATAGATCGAAGAATTGGAATATTTGTATAGACACACTGAATTAGAAATTGGTGTAAAAGGAAACAGAAAAGAAAAGTGAAAAATATTCATCAGTTTGCGACTGAAACGGTAAAAAATGATCAATCAAGATAAGATCCTTAATTCTATTACATGAACGAAAGATACTTTAGAATAACCACTTTTTATCATCATACAGCCATTTAACTTCCTTCATTCTTTAACACACGAACGAGTGAGTCTTCAGAAGAAACACATTTTAGTATCATCATACAGCCTTTTAAATTTCTTGATCTTTTATCAAAATAACGAATCATGCCTCAGAAGAACTACATTTTATAATCATTACACAAGCTTTTAGATTTCTTTATCTTTTATCAAAATAACGAATGATGCTCCAGAAGAACCAAGTTTTATCATCATCGTCAGACCTTTTAATTTTCAATATTTTTTATCACAAGAACAAATCATGCTTCAGAAGAACTACGTTTTATTATCAAATAGTGACTATTTTTACTATTCGCCGAACTTAATGCTTTGAACTGGAACAGTAAATCATAAATCAATTTTTAAATTTAAAAGAAGAAAATATTAATTTCAAAATAGCTCTCTTTTTTTACATGTGTAACGACATATCCAACTTTTATATCATTTAATGCTGAAAAAAGTCCTTTTTGTTCGTCATTATGTTCTTTGTATAACACCAGTTATATGATTATATGACGTGATTTTGCCGCTAGAGAAACAAAAGAAAAATCCAGGATCTTTTTGTTTATTGGTGAAACAAATTTGAGGGTTAATGTTCTTTTTTCGATGGTTTTCATTTGGAAATAGAACTAGGATTTTTATTTCCTCGTGCTACAGAAATAGTGAAAACCCTTAAGATTGAATGGAATCATAGTGCTTCCTGGTTTTACACTTGATAAACACATCTATTATTATCCTGATTAATTTTGTTTCAATTGAACAATTCATCGAGTTAGGCATAAAAATAAGTTTGGCGCAAGGCTAGGTTCACGTGGTCGTGCAATAGACAAATTTTCGTATTGGCTGAAGCAATTGGTACTCCATCTTCATTCGGCGCTTTGCATTCGGGGTGCCGCCAGCACATGTGGGTGTAGGAATGAAACTCTAAATGTTATAATCATTACGGTCAAACCAGCAGCTTAAATGATATTTCAATATTTGATTTAGATAACCCTGACCCTTGTAGTCTTTTGAGCTTCTCGCTTATAAGAATGAAATGCTATATCAAACCATTTCAATGACAAAACTTACTTTTGACCAAGAGTTCTTAATATATCTAATAAATCGCGGAGTTTATAAAATGTAGCACAGATATTGGATCTATTTTGAATTGGACTCAAGCAAATAAGCAGCAAGGACTCAATTGAAATGGACTGAAAAACGAAGAAATACATTGCAATCCTTTTTCATGATTCTGTCAAATAAAAGTTCGGTTTATAAGATTTGCGATATTAAAGCAAAGCAAAAATATTGAAGACAGCAACATAACATTCCACAAACAATTTACAGACTCTTATGAAATCGCATATTTCGCAATTTAGGTCGTGTTTTCAGCGACAAATAATCACTTTCAATGGCATGTAAAAAGGTGGGCGCAATATTTATTTAATTATATATAAAATTAGTTGCATTATTGTTGTGGTCGAGATATTAGTAGGATTTGGAAAGATAACAAACACAAGGATTAGGAATTATAATGTATTGAATTCTGTACAATGGTTGGCTAATCCTGCGCAACTAACTGACTGACTGTTGCTAACAGGAATGCTGGCTCTTTTATAGTTATTTCCGGTTTGCGTACAAGCGTGTCGGAGTAGTTCATTGTGAGGGGTGTTCCCCACAACAAGCTGTCAAATTTTACATACGATTAAATCATTGAATATTTGTTTTGAGTGTCCAATACATTAACTGATATGATCTTATGTGTAAACGGAATCTGAAAATAGATCATGTCTCTAGAAAGTCTGGGTCATTAGGTTGAAAACGAGACCTTGTGAATTGGTTAATTCAAGCAAGAATTAGCCTGACAAGCCGTTAAGAGTAGAATAATTAATCGACAATTCTGTGATGAAAAAGAACGTCAGTTCTTTAGAAAACTGCTTGTCATTCTGCTTTCCTAGATTTTCCTTTTGTTGAGACAAACTCTTGGAATTGAACCTCTTCAAGTTTCATGCTTTGAAATATAGTTTGATTATCAAAAGATAACATTGTTGGTTTGAGGAGGACATAGTTTCAGATTAACTTCTAATATAGTGGGTATCTATTGTTGTTACGTCCAATGAAGACAGAGGCTTAAAATTAACTTTAATATACTTGATTCTGCTGTAATTTAAAATCCAAAAACAAAATTATAATTGTTACTTAGATTTTATACCAGTTTATGGAATTTCCATTATAATGAGGATCAGACCAACGGATGTTGTGATATTAGGTTGTCCCAAAAGTTTGAAAACGTGGCGAGTAAAATTCCAATTTTACTAACTTTTGAGTTCGTAAATTCTAATGGGCTTTATTTTGCAGAATAATCTTTGTTGATTTTGTTATTACTTGGCGATTAAAATTCCAATTTTACGAACTTTTGGGACAACCTAATAATCTAATCTAAACTCATATGTATAAATGTAACATTGTGTCTATGTTTATCTGTGTGAGTCCGTTCCTTATGGCATCCGAAACGACGGGGTGTTTGAACCCATGGAATAAATGTAATTTCTTTTAAAGACGAAAAAAAAAAAGATTAAGTAGGGTTGAAAGCAAGGTCGGAGAAATGCCGGGCAATATTGCTAGTTCAATATAGCATAAGGTAATTTTTCATAACTTTATTAATCTTTATATTCTGTAGGCCCTAACATCTAAATCACTCTATTTTTTTTCTAGCCTACATATAGCGTTGAATAAAAAAAGAAAAGAAAATAGTGTTACGGTTGAGAGTTTCTATGCTGTTCAACTAATAAACTTACAGCCACTTAACAGAATAAGGCCAGCAACTATTTTAAAATTAATCCTGAGAGAAAACAGTTAAGCGTCAAATAGCTGACATGAATAAGTAGTGGCATTTTTGGAGCTAAAGTCTGACTTGACGGCACCTGGGGCAATGGTAATCCAGGAAACAAAGAGATATTAAAAAGAATGAGTATTGGCCAAAATCTGGATATGCGCTCTTTTTCTTCGAAATCTGATAATAGCTAAAAATAGAAAAATGAAAATAGGACAGATAATTCAATTGGGTCCAAGATTTGAATCGGGTGGGTAACCTCGCAAATATTGGACAGAGGAATTTGTTTCCCGAAAGAAAATAAGTGTCCGAAAAACACTAACAGAGACCAATTCGACTACTCGGGATCGAGCGAGAGGAGACCAAGTGTTGCAGACAGCTCGAATCCTACGCCCCACACGTGGATGAAACTGAACTGCTATACTCGCTGCCTACAATTAAGAAAGGGAAACCAACCCGTAAATAAAACAATATCAGAGAAAAGAGAGACCCAATGAACTTTGCTACAAACCCAAAAAATGACCTTTTCCTTGTAATTGGGCCACTTAGAATGGATTCAAATGCATACATTACATTCATCTGCCATGAATATACGCTAATAATCGCGTTTGCTGATCAGCCTTTCCCTACAAGAAAAGAATGAATTTACCATCTTTCTCCACTCTCTTCTATCCCTAAAATAAATATTTCTTAAAACTATCTTGCTGGCGTTTTTGTTTCTTCTTTGCTTGTTTGGCATACATTTATCCAAAATAGCTAGATATCCGAATCATTGACAATGAGTTGACAATTTATTTGTTGTTTTATGTTTTACTCGTTCGGCAGCAACATTACAGGTGGATGATATTCCATAATTAGTAATGCACATTTTTTGAAAGGTCATCTAATACCAGAGAATCCAAGTCATAACAATAGGCAAATGAATGTCAATATACGATTGGACATCATACCATACTCTGTGGCCCCAAAAATCTGTATCACTCTAGATTTTTCATTCTGTGAACTAGACCTCATATGGAGAAAAAAGGCAATCAAATGTCAATACTCACGTGAAAATTTTACTATAAGATGCGGACCTAATTCAATATCATTGTAGATATTTTTCAATCCCATGACCTATATGACCTACATAAAAACTAGTACTAAGACTATCTTGAATATCATACTAAATTTTCACAAGCGCAGATGTTGAACATTTGTAAGAATATAATAACTTCAATCTTTAATAAAATAATCATTGATGGCAATGGATATTGTTGTAATGAATAAAAAGCCCAATTGTCATTGGTTGGATCTGGGGACATAGGTAGCCAAATGTTTTAGCATCAACTTTATGCATTAAGATAGAAATAATGAATTTATGTAACCAAGTTTTTCTTGGAAAAATGAACAGAACTTTGCATCTTATTAACAATGTTTTTAAAGAACGCCCACCATTTCCTTCAGGCCATTAAAAGTTATCTTTCCAATCGCAACACGGTATAAAGAGACAATGGAGACAGAGATAATCTAATACAACAGTTGCCAAAAAAGGTTTGGCCGCTGTTAGATTCGTATTTTTGTAAGATATAATTTATCTATTTTTATGATCTGTTTTATAAAAGACAGTTTGTTTGTTCGTGACAGATTTTTGTTCCTCATGCAAACAAACACTTTTAAGCTATACCATTCAAATGTTCTATGGCCATAGATCGATAGTAATACCAAGTCAACTTATTCTTTTTGGGATACACGGTACTTCATGTCCCTTCCCCATTGACAATACAAATTTTCACACTGTTTTCAACAACAAAAAATCTAAACTTAATTGAAACGTAAAAAAACCCAAACTTTTCCCGTTGTTTTGCTGTATCCCCAAGCCATGCAGATCGTTCCCAGGTTACGGTGAGGGACAAACCCTCTATTTATGCAGGGCAGCTTTGAATATTCAATAAAAGCCGCTGATAACGAGGAGCCATGAAATGTACATGAGTAACAAAAGTAATAAATACTGACAGACTGTCGCCCAGGATAAAAAGGATCCCGTATCTTATTCACACATCAGGCGAGAAAATGTATTTGAAGGTGTGAACACTCTTGCCTCGGATAATGTTATTACCATGACAGAGGTCTT
>JAYKTE010154481.1:0-12986 GCA_036873565.1 Xipholeptos notoides | reverse complement strand
TGACCCATAGCTGGAGGGAATGTGGGGATTCATACCTTTCCCAACAGTATTAGTATGAATATAAACGCAAACGGAGCAACTGGGATTCAAACTCGCGTACTACGATTTTGAGGTCCGACTGCCTACCGATTGGCCCAAATCGACTTCCCCGATAAAATCACTGAATTCTAAATATTAAATAGAATTATATTTACACAGAATATACGAGAAAAACGTAAACATATAAAAAAAATGTGAAAACCCACTAGAAGAACAAAAAATTTACTTAAAAATATAGAGCATAAGCACACATTAAAACACTCGAGCAGCTAACTGAAAAAAGAAACGTTTGACAACAGAAACCTAAACAAATCTTCCATTAAAAGAAGAAAAATAAAACCAACACTAAATTTCGAAAAAAGATAGATAAAATAAGATAGATCCCAAAACAATATGAGTCAATTTAGGACATCTGAGGAAGGCTGAAGGGTTATTCGGCAGAAACGTCGTGAGAAAGAGAATATAGATTAGGTACTAATCGGATTATTTTAGTTCGATTAGTACTTTAGGTTGGGGGGACTGCTAATTTAAAATTATTTTTAATATATTCTTGTTTGTTCTTTTTAATATAACTCTAATTTTTAAATTTTATTTTTGTATTTGATTTTATTGGTATTTTTTTATTTTATTGGTATTTTTTTTTTAAATTATTTTATTTTAATAGTATTTTATTTCTATTTCTACTTATTTTTTATTCTTCTGTCTTTTCCTAGGCTCGATGGCTTGGAGGTTACCATACTGAGAAGAAAGATCCGGTTCGTGCAATTGATACCCTTAAAGAAATCCTATCTGCCAATTTTGCCTTAATGAAACAAACTGATATGCCAATGCTTCTAAGAGAAACTGAACGAGAGAATCAATGGACGATTTGTCACATCACAATATGGCGCCGCTTTCCTTTAGAAACTTAAGATCTGCTCCCTTTATTTTTTAATTTAATTATTTTTTTTAATTAAAAATTTTTTTTTTTTGACAATTTGTTATATTTCCAGTGATCTGCATTTATATTCTTTTTACAGAGAAATAAGAAAAAAAAATTTAAAATAAAAAATATTTACATTTAAATTATGTGTTTTTTTTTGTTTTGTTTTTTAATACGTATTATTTTTACTAACTGACTTCACCCGCTTGCTATCAGTTCACTAAAATCATTTAAACAAGTGTTTTGAATAATAAACTTTTTTTATTAATAAAACTTTTGATATAGAAGATGAATAAATATATTCGTAATTTGGAGGGGACTAAAACCTTGTCAAACAGTGTACCCGACCTTTTTTTACATAATATTCTGCCATTGGAATGCTATTGTAATTTATCATTTTCTGTATCTTGAATATCAAATTGACAGGTTTGAATACACCACTTAGCACTTTTTCAAATCTGTAGACCCGAAATTTTCAGAGTCCAAAAAATAGTTGTACAAATCAAGCCTCATTCCAAGGATTCCGAAAAACCAATTACTTATTTGTCAGAAAATAATGATCAATAAGTACTTCCAGAGTTCGGTGTTAAAGATAACCGTTTAGTGTCTTGAAAGATTTCTATTTATTTTTTTAAGGGAAACACGCGCGTGTAATTATATCTACATGTTCACAATCAGTCATCATCTAATATGCTAAGGATTTTTTCACCTTGGATGGCCTCTCTCTTGTGATGAATATTACTTAGGTCAATACTTTAAAGTTTGACCACTTAACAGCTGTTTTTCCAGCTGAAAACCAAGTAAAAAAATTTTCCAGAGTCTGAATCCCCTATTTATCCAATTTCAAGCTTGTAGACCAAAAATGGGCTGAGGAATTTGAGAGAGACTGGTCTTCAGACACACATTCAGTTTTATAGATATACAGACTAAAAGTATTGCTTGGGCACCAGGGTTGGCTTTGATGTTCTTTTTTTTTTTTGTTATCAAAATGTCAATCAGAATGAAGAGTACTATGTAATACAACACCTTAGTATCCCTTTTTGTAATTCAAAATATAAAGCGAAATGGAGATTACTATTCAATTTAATTACATAGTAATCTCCCTTTTCCTTATTTTGATCCGTTTTTTGTAATTCCAAATTCCAGCTATTTTCCGATGGAAAATCAATTAGAAATTGTCCAGCCTTTACCCGAGTAGTTGCACACCCTGTGTTGCATGATGGGTTAATTAATGCTTTGCAATTAGAAGACAACAAACAAACCAAAAATCACGGAGAAAAAATATTGCTTTATTTTCTTCAGGACGAAAACTTTGTTTTGACAGCGAGGACGAGAACTTCTCATCCCCGCTGTCAAATTGGAATCCGGGTCAAAGCTGTTTAGATTTTCAATGACAGGCCTTGTCAAATCCAGGTCAGGTCGTCTCTTTAGGTCACTGGGCAAACTGCCCATCCCTGGTCGGTCGCCTCCTGGCGTCTCTTCTTCTCCTGTTCCCCCTCTTCAACCTATTTCTTCTTATATATATATGCATTTGCACAACACACTGACGATGCAACAAATCATCAGCTGATGATTTATGGCTGACATCGATTAATCTTAAGTGATGACTTGTCTTTACGATTTATCTTTCCTGATTAAAGGTGGTTGTCGAAAATGTTTACGGTGCTTTTGATATTTTTGTTCTAGAAGATTTTCTGTGCCCTTATTGAGTTGGTAATTCAATTCTGGAAAACCTACTTTCCTCACCATCACGTTACACTTGATGTTGATTTTTCTATCCAGCCTTTCCTTCGACACCGATATGTGCATTCATTTATTAAAAATAACTGGTTTTAAAAATAATTTAGTAAATTTTACCATTAAATATTGCTTCTTTTTCATATATTTCATTTCAAACTAAAATTTATACATTAATTAACAAAACGAATTAATTTGATAAATGCGCATTAGCTGTCCTGGAGGCTGGCTGGACTGACATTCACACCTGTTAGTGATCACAGCCTATAGCGTTTAGCTGTAAAAAAAGGGGGCTGTGGGGGGCCGATTGTATTTTCTTCCCGAGAGCCCATAACACTCTCCTCCTCCAGTCCCGCCCTTGGGTTCAAGTCCAGATGCGGGCTCACAACACACCAACACTACCTTTTCTACTGTGAGAATGTTGTAGCGGCACTGCCACTGAGCAGACGATAATATAAAATGGATAAAATCGACTACTCAGTCCGCTAACAATATTAAAAAAATGAACAAAAATATCGTGGCATTTAAATAAGCAAGAAAAAATAATAAGAATGCAGATTTCTATAAAATAATCAATTAAATTTTATTATGGTTGAAAAGTGAAGTTGAAGAAATGTTCAAAGGAAAAATGTTACTAGAGCTAAATGACTATATTAAGTCAATATTGATGGTTGACGTGGTTGACGGGCCGAATTAAGTTTTTTTTGATAGAGTTTTTGATGAGAGGCCCAGAGTGGAATGGCAATTAAGAAAGCTGATATAGTTGTTTTTACCCGGGCGGGGGTTATTGGTGTTATCAAGAGATCTGCCCAGAATCCACTGAAAATTAAACCGTTGATTCTGAATTTATATTTGGCGCGAAAGGACGAAGTATCTTTTTTTTTATGCCATATTAGGCGAAAGGGGTGGTCCTTCTTTGGCTAGCCCAGCGGTTGGGCGTTGGCTAAAAGGGATTTTCTTTCCTTCTTCTTCTTTTGGGAAAAATTTCAAGTAAACTTTTATTTAATTTTTTTTAATAAAAAAAATAATTTTAGAAAATGTGGCGATTTGAATCGCCACAATGTTAATATGATGGAACAACTAGGATTTGAACTCGAATACATGGAATATAAACTCACAAGCGGGTCTCCTATTTATTTAGAAACTACTTAGTTTTACTTCCTGTTTGTTCATGGAATATAATCAAGGTGAGATTACAAGAAAGTTTACATAGATGTTTATAAGTGTAGCTTAATATCAATAAAAGTGTTCATAATGAAGGCAGTCAATTATTCCATTCTAAGAGTTCTAATTAAGAAACATAGTTTTCTTTGATTAGTTTTATGGCATATCAACCTTTTTAGGTCATTTTAATGCTGAGAACAACCATTTTTGAGAATTGTTCTTTTTATCTACAAGTTTTTTTAAAAACACAATATGCACTATTAAACACATAGCTGGAGGGAATATTGGGATTCAGAGACATAGTGATTTAAATACAAAAACCAATGCCTTTTGGATTCTTTCAATATGTTTTCTTTATAATAATCTAAACTGATATATAAATAGAACTTTGTGTGTTTGAGTTTGTTCCCTATGGAATCTGAAACACCGGGTCAAAATTTCTTGAAGATTCTCACAGTTGTCTTTTATGTATCTGGGAGTGTTTTTAGATAGGTGTTGTTTCGGAATACATCAGACAAAAATCAATAATTGAAAAAAAACAGCTTTTAGTAGGAAGAGTCCTACTATGATTAAGAGTAAAACTGAAAATTGCGATGATAAATGCATAACTGGCTCATGGGCCAGTCATTAGGGCTTTGTTTCGTACAATGTGGTCTACAGGTTTGAATTCCAGTTGGGATTTGAAATGTTAACACCATTGCGTGTCACTGATAAGATCCAATAAGATTGAAACAGCTGTTCAGCACTGTTATAAGTTATGCAAAATTTTGCATTTTATCAAAATGTTATGATTTGATTTGAATATATATGTATATATATATAATTTTGGCCATACCTAAAATTTGTGTGGGCAATGCCAGGATATAATTCAAATAAAATTTAATGAAAGATGTATATTAATATATAAATACCTCACAAGGATCATAATTTTCAGAATCAAGTTTATCACTAAAAGGACACTCATAAAGTCTCCAAGTGTGAGCGAAGGATGACGGTTTCAATTCCAGTGACTTTTGCTTAGATGTAAAGTCATTGTCCATCATACCATCATAGTTTCCACATAACCCTTCCACTTTATTCTTCCAAATGTCAGTTAAATGAATGTAAATCCTCGTTCCTTAAAATAAAGCAGATACAAAGGGTTTATAAAGACTCTGGTCATTCTAAGAATCTTTTATCACTAATTCTTTGTTACAAGTGTTACATATTGACTTAAATTAATGTTGGCTTCAACTTAATAAGAAAACTATGTGTTGGGGTATCACCCCTTATAGATGGACTAGTCCACACATAACTCTTAACAGCTAAGCTCTGCTCTGTACAGACTCAAATCAGCAATCAAGGAGTATGACTGAATATCACAATTGTCCTGAGATGAGAAGAGGATTCTCTCAGCTATTCAACATTCTGTATTATTTTCCTTCAATATATCTTCCATTAACCACAGTTCTGTCTTGCATTATCTTTCCACCTTCTTTCAAACACAACCCTATATTTCATTATATCAGTTGTTATTTAAAGTATTATTTTATGCATAAATTTTAAAACGGTAAAAAAAAATCTAAGTACTGAACATGTTCAACATTATCTAACAACAGGTTTTAAAAATAATGTAATAAATTTTACCCTTAAATATTTCAATTTTTATTAATATTATCAATATTTTAATTTTCTCTGTTTTTGAATAAATCTGCAATAATTAGCTAGAATAATTATTTTGATTATTTTTTTTGTTAATTAATGTAAAAAAAATTTGTTTAATATGAATTATATGTAAGAAAAGTGAAAGAAATATTTAAAGGTAAAATTTATTAAATTATTTTAAAAACCTGCTATGTTTAACTGATGTGCACACTAGTATAATATAATACAAAAACCAAATGATAGTCCTTCATACTTCACAAAACTTTAAGGAAAAAAAAATTTGAAACCTTAATCTAAGAAGATATATCTACTTGGTCGAGCACCAACCCAAGTTAAGCACAAGGCCAGTTTTATGTCCTTATTATATCTCAGAGCTTTTGTAATCAGTGTTGCCCTTAATCTAGATGAGTCACTCTCATTGACTTGATTGGTCCCATCCACCTGGGTTTTTGCAATCAGTGTTATCCTTACACCTAGATGAGTTACTCCTTCGAATTGACAAGTCTCTTCCGCTTGAGACAGCTGAAAGTGAATCTAATGGTTTTGACTGAGATTTGAACTCATATAATACAATTCCAGAGTTCAAGCTTTTACTACTGCTCAACCCTTGCTGCCTTAAGACAGGAGCAGTGGTACATGGTTGAACACAAACCCAAGTTTGGCACAAGGCCAGATTTACATGCTGCCCACAGAGGAATCAGATAAACTTATTTAACTTTTAAAAAATGCTTTGTTCAGAATTTAAATCACCACATAATTGCCGAACAAATTTAGAATGTGATGATTTAGTCTTAACTTTATTGATCTAGTTTTTATCACACACACCAAAAAAATCCCCTTTTTATAGATGGATCATTTTATGCTTCAATAATTTCATAATATTTTATGGATTGCCTATGGATTAAACAGGGATGCCTGTAGTAATACTTCCATACACTGGGATGAATAGAATAGACCAAAGAGAATTCACAATTGACATAAACTTTATTATATAATTCCCTTGACTAAGCTAGAACCCCCTGTCATTTTCTTATTGTCTTGCTGGACAGAAGCATGAATTTTGTCTTTGGATTATTTTTAGTACCATCATTATTACCACTACTTCAACTCTTTGCATGGGATTACTGCTGCTACTTGACCTACTTTTTCTCTTGGACTATATTCCCACTTGGAACTAGTACTCATCATTTAAACTCATTTGTTTTGTTTTTTCATTATGAAGATTACTTACTTGTTATAATTTCAAAACTAGGATTATTTTTTAATTTTTATTATAAAGATTACTTACTTTTTTTAATTTTAAAACTTGGATTATTTTTGTCCCCCACAAAAAATGGCTCTACATTTTTGAATAATGAAAAAAATGTACAATAAATTTGGAATATACTTACCAAAATCCCATTGAAGTGTCAGGCCAAATTTTGTAAAAACAGAAAGAAAAAATCCAGATTTTCTAATCATAACATTTGTTGCATCATAGCCATCACTAGGAATTTCAATATCATTTATTGTTGGAGTTTTAGCTAGCATCATGTGAATGACATTGCCTTTGAGGTGAACCACAACTTCTTTGGTGCAAGTGACACCAGTCAGACCACACTTGACATTACGAATTATAATAGAAAAAGATTTGTCTTTACTTGACTGAGCCATAACATAGGCACAATCACCTTGAAAGGAGAAATGTTTTCCATCGAATGAGCGAAAATGAGGATCTCCAGATACCCAACAAGTACCTTAAAGAAAATAAAAGCAAAATATTAAATAGTGAGAAATTTGTATTGGAAAATAATATATTATATGTTGGCATCTAAATATTTTGGTCACTAGACCATTATCAAGATGCTAAGAAAGAGAAGGAAAAAAGGAGGTTATGAAAAAATGAAAAAGAGAAATATCATGAATAAGGGGGAGGGAATGTTAGGATTCATACCTTTCCCAAGTGTATTAGTCCAATTATGAATGGTGGTATTCAAACTTGTATATTACAATTCCGAAGTCCAACTGTCCATCGACTTTCTCAAGTGGATTTCCTAATAATAATCATAATTAAATACAAATAATTCCAATCTTACAAGGTTTCTTCAATAGTCAGGTGACTCAAGCTGATGGAGAACAGGGCTCCTTATGTTGTTAAATTCACTGCAGTGTTATTTATGTACACTTGCTGAAAAAAGTCGTGAATCCCAAATTGATTTTATTTTGCCTGTGTGTGCCCATAAATTTCCCAAGCATATTAGTCCAATTATGAACGGAAACAGAACAACTGGGATTCAAACTTGCATATTACAATTCCAAAGTCTGACTACCTATCCACTGTCCCAAGTGAACTTCCCCCATTTTGATTAATTCTGTTTCTTTCTTACCTGGACAATCTTTCACATCCTTGTCAATCCACGTTGCATTTATACACACTCTGCAACACAAATTAAAACATTTTACAGCTTTATCCATCATACAAATTTTCATGCAAATAATACTTAAATCTTTTATTAAATGCTAAGACAACTTAATAGAAAATCAAAAAGTTTCTGAGAAACATTATTAGGTTTCAAAACTAATTTAACAGTTAATGATTTGATTTGATTTTTAATGAAGTGCTTTCTTTAAGTTATAATTTTTGTAAGCATAAACTTAAAAAATAACTTTGAATGAAATGAAAACTATGTATATCTAATCTTTTTCTTCATTTTAACTCTTATATTGACAATATTTAAGATGTTGCACTTGCCAGTTATATTCATTGTCATGAGTGAAAATGACATTGAGATAACGCTGGGCAACAATTTTTTACTTTATGGAATTTCTCTTTCTTTTGCAAATATTGATGGCGTGAGATTCTAAGAAAGAAAACTCAGTCATGGATGTGCGTCAGGGGCAGGGCTGCATCATTGAATTCCTCGGTGCAGAAAAAAATGAACCAATCAACATTCACCAGAACCCGTTGAACGTTTACAAAGCTGATGCAGTTAATGTCAGCAGAGTTAGGAGAGGGTTTTGATCGATATTAGAGTGGCAAAAGGGATGTGAGTGACAAAGCACACTCCAGATGCCCATGCATAGACTCTCGTTCATTGCTGACAAAAGCGCATTGAGAATAGTGATGACTCTGTAGAAAAATAAATTCTAGAGTACAAAAGGTTCCTACGCCTGAATAATGATAATGATAATAATAACAACTGTCATATAACTAAATCTACTCTTTTTAATTCCTCAATTCTTTTCTACCAATTTTCATTGGTTTATGAAAAATGTTGTATTTCTCATGTGTTAAGTAGAATTAAAAATCTCAAAGAGAGAATTATTTCATTACAATTGCTTGCAACCAATTTTCTTCACCGATCCAGATGGCTCCCAGGTTGTACCATAACGACAAGGACATGACTCAGGCGCAATGCAGTTACCCTGAAAGAAATTAAAAAAAAAAAATGAGTTTTTTACCAGTTGGTTTAAGAATTCATTTTTTGCTATTTTAATGAAAAATTGAACCGTAGTGTAAGTAATGCAGGCCAAAGCAAGTGTGTGGGGTTGTCGCGCAGCCACAATCACCCAAAACAAATTACACATCGAATGGCACTCTGTCAATTCGTTTGAAGAAGAGGGCAAGGAGAACAACCCCATCCTCCCCCTACACCCCCTCGCAAATACTGCCTCAACTTGGGCCTTGCAAGCTACATAAAATATAGGCATCTGCAAAATGGAGGATAGAGAGATAGACACGATACTCGAACATGAGTGGGCACCAACGCAGACAATGAATGAAAAATATTTATTGAGCATCAACTTACATGAGACAATTGCCTTTATCCAAAAATTAACAAGCAACAAAAATTAGCAAATTAAAAAAATGCTTTATTTGAATAAGGACTGTTAGAGATAGTACGTAGTATCATACTTGTTCAGTGAGCTATGTTGAAATTTCATAATCTTAAATTGGATTATAAAATTTATTTTTGACAAAAATGATCAAAGCTTGAAAATTATAAAAAGTGAAAACTCTTTACAACAGAAAAAGGAAAATAATAAAGGAGAATTTATATAGAACTTTTGATGGAACTTCAAAAAAAAAAAATGTTTTAAACATTTCACTAAGTTCTAACCATTGCTGCAATAATACAATCTAGTTGAGTTTATATGTCAAGATAAATGATGCATGGGATAGAACAACAATAAAATAAAGAGTCATTTTCTTTACACAATAAATCAAGTTATGAACTGTTGCTAACAAAAGAAAAAATAAAACCTTTCTTTACAGATATTTTCAATCAAAATACAAATATGTTTCATAGAAAATGCATAGTTTGTTTATTTGTTTTACAGTATATCAACCTTTTTTATTTGTTAGTTTGTGTTTTACAGCATATCAACCATTTTAGGTTATTTAATGCTGAGAATCATTTTTGGTAAACATTATTTTTGTTCCACACTTAGTTTTTTTAATAACACAATATGCACTATAAACCCATAGCTGGAGTGAATGTGGCGATTTTACCTTTCTCAAGAGTATTAGTCCAAAAGAGAACGCAAACAGAACTTGGGTTCAAACTCGAGTATTACGATTCCAAAGTCTGAGTGCCTATCCACTGTCCCAAGTGGACCTCTCCAATAATTCTTAGTAATTGTGATGAAAGACTGAAGCTTGTTTCAACTTAAGAAAGCTTTATTCAGTTTTAATTTGAAAAACAAAAGCTAAGACTAATTCATCGCTTGGCTTTTATAGTCCTGCTTGGAACTTTCCATTATTTGAGGTAGGAGTGCCGATTGTAACATTTATCTACTACCATGGTAAAAAAAACCCATTATTTTGCAATATTGTGTTTGTTTTCTACACATTTTCCACTCGATATTTTATTCAAACCTAAGTGACTAATCTTATAAGTGCAACATTTTCAAAAGGACAGACTGGTGGTACAAGTATTGATCCATTACTTTCCATTTGCTGGAAGATTCTTGGCAAATAAAAAAATTAAATTTGAAATCCTAGATTTATGATCTGTTACATTATGGTAATGACTATTTTGAACTATGTACTTTTCTATGCATAATACCAATATTGAATTACTCTTTAACTGGAATTTTGCAATGCTTTTTATCTGGGATAATTACATACTACAAAATGGTTGGTTGGTTGATTTATTTAACCAGCATATTGACCTTTATTAGGTCATTTAATGCTGAAAGTCGTTTGTACAAACTGGATTGTTTCTGGTGAAATTCTATCCAATATCAATGCTTCAATTTATTTTCTTTATATTCACTGCATACATCTAATGATTTTGGTGATTATTCATAGCCTGAACTGTGAATACAGTCTTTTTTAAGGCATTTCAAGAGCTAATGGTTTGGTTTGGTTTGGTTTGATTGCGTTTAATGACCTATCAAACATTTTTGGTTATTAACGGTCACATAGTTTTTGTGGGGATATTTTATTTTATTTTTATTTTAGAATTATTTTGTTGTGGGATTTTCAAGAGCTTATGAACAAAAGACCTGCTAACACAAGAGTTCATGAGTTTAAAAATATCACTGGTTTATCTCCCTAATTAGAAAAGCTCATAGATTGCTGCACTTATTGTCTGTACTCATGGTGGGTTAATATTTTAAACTATATCTGAAAAATATAGAAATAAGTTAGCCATGCTAAAAACTAATGCCTGAAAACAAAAATTCTTAAAAATTACTTTCTCAGAGTTATATAACCCACCTTTAAAAATTACCTACACTTGGTCTGATCACACCATATTTAACAACTTTTTAACGTTTAGGATCAATATTGAATCAATACTTTATGGCATACTATCAGCATAACCTGGTGTTACCCATGTAACTCAGAAAATTTAAGTTGTAGATCCCACCCAACAAGAAGAGTAGGTAGAAATTATTTAATGAAAGTTGAAAAAGTTAATGACCATTTTCAGCATTAAGAAGGCGTTGAATGCAGGTTACTGTAATTCCCAAACTAAAGTGTAGTTTTAGTAATGATCATATTTTTGTCTGCTATTTTGTAACCTTGGTCTGTTTCTCTATTAAGCAGTGAAGTTTCTTAGTAATTGAAGTCTCCCAAGTGCGGTTTTCACACCCAGGAACCTTAGTTATGGCCCTAAATGAGAAAAAAATGCTCCCCATTTTCTACACAGCAGCTGCATTTTTCAAGAGATTTTTATGATTGAACACTTAAAATTTGCACTGGAAAAATGTCTATTAACATGCAAATTGTCAGAAGGGAAAGAGATTTGTAAGTTGGCAAAATCAATACAAATACTTAAATCAAAGTAACTGACCACGAGTAGAAACACAAAGTGTCCTTGAAGCAAAACAAATATG
The DNA here is from genome assembly GCA_036873565.1 of Xipholeptos notoides. Classification (NCBI taxonomy): domain Eukaryota; kingdom Metazoa; phylum Mollusca; class Cephalopoda; family Idiosepiidae; genus Xipholeptos; species Xipholeptos notoides. The sequence continues at coordinate 1,156 of JAYKTE010154481.1, read as the reverse complement.
GTTTCATACTTTCTAATCCCAAGTATACTAGTTTTCAGATTCAGAACTGGGAACACAGACATTTATAGGTAGAGATGATAATTAATTCTTGGAATAGTAAAGGCTTTTTGTTTATACACAGAAATAGAGACTAACTTTTTAATTTTACAAGCAGAATGCTACAATCCAACAATATTTACAGTCTCCCACAATAAATGTTGTATCATAACAGGAAGAGATACAAAGAGAAATAGAGACTAACTCATTTATTAGCAGAGTAGTACAATCCAACAATATTTATATTCTCTTACAGAAAATATTGTATTGTAAAATGAACCGGTACACAGAGAAATAGACACTAACTCATTCATTAACACAGTGCTACAACCCAACAATATTTATAACCTCTTGCAAAATGGGTTACATTTGTTGTCGATAAAAAAAGAAAATGACAGTCTGTTTTCATAACTGATTTGCTAAGAGTACAAAAGATATACATAGAGTTTGTCTCACTTATTAGCAGAGTGGTTGCTGGTACAATACAACAGTATTTAAAGTCTCTCACTATGGGTGTTGTATTGTAAAAGGAAGCAATATACAGAGAAATAGAGACTAACTCATTTATTAGCAGAGTAGCAAAATCCAACAATATTTACAGTCTCTCTCGGTAAGTGTTGTATTGTAAGAGGAGGAGAAATAGAGATTAACTCATTTATCAAGGCATTGGTACAACTCAACAATATTTCTCTCAGTAGGTGTTACATCCAAAATCGATATTCAATACTGATTCTGTCCTCCCCGTGCTAAGAGTATGTCACCTTTTATACATCCAGATCAACCAATGTCACATGGAACAAGTAACAACACAACAAAAAGCTTTAGCTAAAAACATGAAAATGAAAAGATTAAAGCCTGATAAAATGTATCATTATTTAATACAAATATGAAGTTGTTCACTAACCAATGCGCAAAACCAGCCATATTCCAATCATCTTAATAATACAATACCTATCTTGCATGAATCATGAAAAGAAGAGCTATAATAACGGGAATTTTATCATTTCGTCCAATGAAATTTATCCCATTGCACGATAGTAAAAAACAAAAAAAATGTTCAGAGAAAAGAAGAAAAAAAAGAAAGGACCACGATAACGGGAATATAAATTTATACAAATAA
>JAYKTE010154371.1:0-12990 GCA_036873565.1 Xipholeptos notoides | reverse complement strand
TTTGAGTATGTGTCTAAGTATGTTTGTTTGTTTGTTTGTTTGATTTTACGGCATATCAACGTTTTAGGTCATTTTAATGCCGAGAATAATCATTTTTGGTAAACGTAATTTTTTGTAGACATTTAAATTTTTTGTTAAAATACTATGCAATATTTAATCCATAGCTGGAGGGAATGTGCAGATTCATACCTTTCCCAAGGTTATTATCTAAATGTGAACGCAAACGGAGAGACTGGGATTCCGAAGTCCGACTGCCTATTCACTGGTCTAAATCGACTACCCCGTGTAAGTATGTAAGTATTTATGTTAATGTGTGTGTATGTGTGCATATGTGTCTCCGTGTATGTGTTATACCTATATGTTTTAAAGTATGTTAGGAAACAAAACCGCACTTGTATAGAGAAAATGGAAAAATATGGCATATATCCATGAGAGACATATTTTGATGAGTGAGTTACTAAATCCTTCAGACTCTGCAATCATGACACATGAGTTCAAATCCCAATCAGATTGTCACGTTAATTTTCAATTTTATATCCTTGAGTATGGCTTCCAGCTATAGATGAAAGCAACCAATTACAGTTCGTCTAGCGAACCACCGTCGAAAGAATTAAAATATTTTTAAATCTTGTTAACGGCATTAAATATTATTTTGTCCAAAAGATTGTAAAGATTTTGAAATTTTACTCGCCAAGTAATAACAAAAACAACAACAATTATTCATAAAAATAATGACCATTAGTGTTTACAAACTATTGGGACAACTTGTTATATATATATTAGGTTGCCCCAAAAGCTCGTAAACAGTTTGAAATTTTACTCAAATAAGAACAAAAATAATAAATGCAATTCCTCAAAATAAAGGCCATAATTTTTCAAGACTTTCCTACCATCGATTTGCAAACTTTTGGATCTGGTGAATCCGGCTTCGAATTAAAGAATTTTTGACAGGCTTTCTGGAACTTATGGGACAACGCAATAACTGTTAATGTTGATATGTCATCTAACAGAAATAACTAAATCAAGATTTCTAAATGAAGAATTTATTTGCAAAGACACATATATCCAAATTAGCCATTTTCTGTAAATTGTGATTTTTTTCCTGTGAAAATCTGAGAAATCAATCCAATTAAAAGTATACATTTTGGATTACGTAATGGCTGCTGTCGACTTTTGCCGACAAATGATTATGACAATAAAAGCTAGACAAAGTAAGGCACAGAATGCCGTACTCAGTTTAATTTTGACTGAGATGGTGTTTATCAGTTTTTGGAAACGAGCTCTTCAGATTTTCTTTACTAATGAAAAAATATAATTCAGAAAAGATTAAAATAGAAGTTGATATGCTGTTAAGAAATAAAAAAAAAACTTTCATGAATATTATTAATTTTTTTTTTGCTTCTATTATAATGCAAATGTACAGTCCAGAAAGAACGATGATCGTGAAGGTTGATATGCCATTATTGAAAATAGGTTATTTCGGGAAAACCGATGCTGGTTTATGATTTATCATGTGGAACGACGCATTTTATTCTTTGATTCATCCTCTGTATTAAACGAAAATGAAAAAAAAATGTCGGAAAAAATGTAAACTATAAAACATGCAAATACATCAACCAACAATATATTCTTTTTAAAAAAGGTATTGAAAACAAGTAGTAAAGAATTAAAAAAATTGTTTCATTCATGACAGTTGTAAATGCACTTGTGCTGCGCGTGCCCTGACTGTCATCAATGAACAATACGAAAAAGAAAGAAAAATGAACCGTGTAACTATTTTACATTTAAAAAAAAAAGGAAAAGAGAAAAAGAAACTCTCCTTAGTCAAAACGGTCCATTGAGTCTGAGGTAAGATTCATGATTAGGATCAGTCTCAAGAGAGATCTTAACACGAAGAAAAAAAGAGGAAAAGATTGGTTTAAGAATTTGTAAGAAAAAAATGCAAAATTCTAAAATTTAAAAAAAAATGTTCATCGCGTAATTGTTTACATCTTGGGGAGAAATACAATTCCATTTTTTTTCTTTCTTCCCTCGATTTTTCATTTTTCAATATTTATGTTTACATCTATTGTAAATAATAGTTAAAGTAGACGTTCGATTTGTCACTTAAATATACAGATAATACAGGGTGTTCCAATAACTTGGACATAAGTTAACATATTTATCACATTAAAAATGTATTATATACATATAAAGGTTGTTCCAATAACATGGACAGAAGTTAACATATTTATCACGTTCAATATACACCAATTATTTATTTGTTCTGGTGAAATGTGACAACAAACAAAAAAATTAAAGACAAACGCAAAACGGTTAGTAATCGTTTTTGTCCCATGTCCCTGGAATAGTTATTATAAGGGCTCTGAAAATATGCTTTTATTAAAGAATATTCATGTTACAGATCTAGCTATTAGAGCAGTGACAAGAATATTCTTTAATAAAAGCATAATGTCACAGCGATACGAATAACCACAGAATTAAGAGAAATGGTATAATCGCAAAATAGTCAAGTAACCACAAGAATATTCTTTAATAAAAGCATATTTTCACAGCCCTAGTAATAACTTCAGAATTAAAAGAAAAGGTAAAATTGCAAAATATTCAAGTACTGACAAAAATATTCTTTATTAAAAGCATATTGTCACGTCCATAGTAATTATCTATTTAAAAAGAATATACGCGGATCACTAGAAATCATTACGTTTATTTTCAGTTGATCCGAGTAGATTTGGATCGTCAGTTCGATAAACGAAACTTATCAAAATGAAGGAGAATTTTCTTCTAAAATCCCAGGCAGGCGCACTTTGTGATTCTGGCACAAAGACAATCCGAAATAAAAGGACAACAGCTTCAGGGTTGATGGTGCGAAAGGCAATACAATCTGTCATAGAGCCTATTAGAATGACATTATCTGAAGTTACAAAAAGATGACAAGAAAGGAGGAAATAGTAATAACATGACTCAAAATAAGACACACTCTATTACACACTCCTATCCGTTACAAGGCAAAAAGGCGCTAATCTGTATAACATATCTGGAACCTAACACAGAAAAACATATCCTAATAAATTGCATAGATCTCCAACAAATACGGATGAGGTTCCCTTGAAATATTACCACTATCATCGTCACCAACGCATCCTACTTCCTGCTAAAATCTCCAATCTTTTTATTAAGATATGATATCGTTTTTTCTTTCTTGGTTTATCTTTCTCTCTTTTTCTCTTTCTCTTTCTCTTTCTCTCTCGTGTTCTGTCTCTGCTTCTCTCTCGTTTTTATATCGAATTCACATACGCATTTTTTGTTTGTTTCTATCCAAATAGACAATGTGTCACGTCTGACTTATGTACAGTCTCGTAATCGTACATCTCTCTGATGTAGAGAACTCCAATACGCTTTTATAGGAATTGGGAAAACAACAAAATATGATAACTAAATCTAGTTCGCTCTGATGAATCTGATATTCCCTGACACCAAACTAGTCCCTATTTTCTTCCCTGCACTCTTTGCTGGAATTCTGTTACCACCAAACCCCCAAACCGATGCTTTACGTACTTCTTGTACACATATTTTCTCTTTTTTTCTCCTGCCCACCTCCACTTATCCAGCCATCCAGACTATACGATCAAATCTAAGTAGGAAAGGTGTTAAAGCATAACCCCCCCTCCCCTTTTTCTCCACGGAAGCACTGGCAAATCTTCAAAAAGCCTTAATTCACGAAAGCGATTGGCTGTCGAACGAATCTTGATTATAAAATGTTCCAATGATAAACAAGTGTTATGAACATTGGCATACAAACAAACACTGGGGAAGTCGACTAGGCAAAGTGGATAGTCAGTCGGACTTTAGAATCGTAGTACACACGTTCAAATCCCGTTCTTATTTGAGCTAATACCCTTGTGAAAGGTATTAACCCCCCACATTCCTTCCAGCTATGGGTTATATAGTGCATATTAGGTTATTCAAAAAACCAATTGTAGACAAAAAATAACGTTTACAAAAATGATTGTTCTCAGCATTAAATAACTTAAAATGAATGTAAAACACAAACAAGCGAATACTGTCTACCTGGCTTTCTCTTGCAATCAAATGCTAAAATTCTTTCCCTCTCTCTTCTAATCTTGCTTTCTATGCATCTCATTCTTTCTATCTCTCTTCTTCTTCTTCTTCCTCTTCTTCTCCTTCTTCTACTTCCTCTTCTTCTTCTACTTTCTCTTCTTCTTCTTCATCTTCTTCTTCTACTTCTTTTTTTCTTCTATTCTTCTTCTTCTTCCTTTTCTTCTTCTTCTTCTTCTTCTTCTTCTCTCGCAGATCTCCTTTCCCAATTTCCAGAGCCAATGAGGGTAGAGCAGTAGTAAAAGCTAGGACTCTGGAATTGTATTACACGAGTTCAAATACCAGTCAAAACCATTACATTCACTTTCAGCTGCTTTAGGCTCGTTAACTCGGGAGAATAATCCATCTAGGTGTAAGGATAACACTGATTCCAAAACCACGGGTGGATGAGGCCCTTCAACCCAATGAGAGTAACTAGGTGAAGGGCATCACTAATTACAAATAAGCCTAGGGATATAATGAGCGCGTAAAATTAGCCATGTGCCTAACTTCGGATGGTGCTTGACCAAGAATATATATTCTGTCCTGTCTTCTTTATCTCTCTCTTTATAGCTATAGATTTGTTTTTGTTTGATGTGGTTTGTGGTATATCAACATTTTTAGTCATTTATTACCGAAAACACTCTGTTGTGGTGACCAACCTATGAATTTTTGGAACACCCTGTATATGAATGCATACATTTCCAGGCTTACATATTTCAATTATTTATTAATTTTGATTGATTGATTGATTGATTGATTGATTGATTGATTGATTGATTGATTGATTGGTTTATTTTACCAGCATATCAACCCGCTTGGGTTATTTAATGCTCGGGGGATTGTTTGGTTCATTAGACATTAATTTAGTATTAAAAAGCATTAGAAATGAATTTAGTATATAAAAGCATTAGGAATGGTAGTTGATTGATTGGTTGGTTTATTTTAACAGCATGTCTACACTGTTGGAATATTTAATGCTATAGAGATTGTTTGATTATGTTTGCTGATAACTTATTAGTTTTATTTTTGTTTTTTTTAATCATTTTCATCATTATAACTATTTAGTTTATTTTTGGGGGAATTTAATATAAATATTGCAGTTTGATTAGCGTTAGTTATGATGTTTGTTATCAAGGTTTTTTAGTGTATAGCCTTGTTTCTCTTAGGAATTCTGAGATATTGTTAGGGTCTTTTTGGAAAAGTTTTTTTTAGATTCTTTTATGTGGCACTTCATTCGTATTTTTTTTTTTAGATCCATGCAATTTATTAGGACATGTTTTACTATGTAAGGTTCCTGACATAGTATACAGATTCAACAGACAGGAGTGTTGTAATAACAGTGTGTCCTATTTGGAGTCTTGCCATTACTATTTCCTCTATTCTTGTCATTTTCTTGTAAGATATTTTTTCTTTCTTTTTTTTCTTTGTGATCGGGTTTTATTTTTTGGAGTTTTTTTTTTCAGGGATTCCATGATTCTCTATTCTTTAGAGATGATGTGTTCGATGATTAGGGGTCTGTACTCATTTTATCAGTCAGTTGATGTAAACAAAGCACATAAATGATGAGAGTAATTCAAGATCATGAAACTAATTTGTTTGTTTGTGTTTTACGGCATATCAAACTTTTAGGTCATTTAACGCCGAGAAATTTTTTTTTGATAATGGTTATTCTTGTGCACGCTTAGTTTTTTGAAAAACACAATATGCACTATTCAAGCCATATTTGGAGGAAATTTAGATAAATAAAGCTAAAAGGCAAAGATACTAGGGCAACATCGAGTAGTCCTGCTTTTTTTTGCTTTTTTTTTTGCTTAAAAAGAGAAGAAAAATAAATGGATTGACTCCGATTATTTCTAATTAAAGATATTCACATCTTAAAATTTCAAATGGAAATATAAATCAATAGAAGATGAAATTATGGAATAACTGGAGGGGATAATCATTGTTGCTTGAGAGAAATTATCTCGTCTCAGATTTCATTAAAATTCTAATGATAAGATTATGGCAGCAGGAGCAGCCACTGACAAAATTCAAATCAACAAGCTAGCGGCCATTTTGGCGAAGCTGCAAACAGTAGAGGACATTCCAGGCCTCACCCTTATCGTCGCTGCTGATTCATTTCAAAATGGTGAAGCACCGACTTTTTGAAAACTTGAATAGATATACAGCAGTCAGATATCTAATTATACTACCGTAAAGTAAAAGCACTTATTTATACCACAACTACAAACATATAGAGTGGAATAGTTGTACTGCAACATAACTAGTTGTTATGATATAATTTATTTAGCAAAATAGAGTTTCAACAATATACATTTTTAGAAAAATATAAATCATATACGGATTATATATGTATAAGCACATACACACAAAGACACATACACAACATACATATATATACATATATATATATGTGTGTGTGTGTGTGTGTGTGTGTGTGTGTGTGTGTGTGTGTGTGTGTAGACAGATTGCAAAAATATTATAAATTTAATATTTTTGCAATCTGTCTACAGGCCTATTTTGCTGTTTACGGCTCATCAGGGCGGTGACGTAAACAACAAGCTTTCCTCTGGTCAGGATCGAACCCGCACCGAATCAGTTCGACGTTCCAACCACTGGCCCAGTACCATAGGACCAGCAATCCACATTGTTTTAATTTAATAAAATAGAATTAATTCGCGAAGAAATTAGTCGAAACAGAAAAATATTTGAACGAGAAAAATTTATGTTTATTTATAATTCTCTGCTACAACCGAGGGTGTATAAAAATCAGTTACTTTTCTGTTTTCAACTCTTTCTACGTGGGAAGAGAATGTTTTTATATATTTTTTTAAATTGAAACTGTCGCTGGTTGTCATCAAGTCATTTTAGTGTGCTGACCTTAACTGTTCTGGGGCCTTGTCACCTTCTAACGGGTCGAGACCCTTCTCTCTCTGGAGTTTGATGCCTTCTGCCTGAGTTTTTCAAAACAAATAATCTTTTTATAAGAGGCCAAGAACCCTTTCGAATATGTGACGTCACCACCCATACTAACCTTTTGAAAATAATAATCACAGTTATTATTTTACAGTACATTTGTCGATCTGCATTTCTCCAGGAGGCGAATTGAGTCAATGAATCAAATAAATTGTAGGCCTCCTCCTCTTGTCCCCAGGTTAGCAATTATTACTCATTCTCAACTCTCCTTTTCTTCTTGATATAGGTATACATACTACCAGGATAGCCTGTCGTTGCACGCACAACTCAGGAAATTTTTGGAAGAGCCAAAAATATATGTATTCAAATCAAATTATACCGTTATGATTCAACACAAAATCTTGTATAACTCTTGAAATAGTGCCAGATCGTTGTTTCAATCTTATTTTAGTTTTGTTAACATTACAAACTCCAACATTTGATATTCATATTTAACTAGATAAAACAAAACGAATATAAGATTCACATTTTTGCTTTTGTTTCTGAATATCAGATGATGTTATACGACGCGTAAAGCTTTCCTCCAAAATATTAAAATGAAGTACGTATAAACAATACAATCCACTCATACACACCTGTGATGCGTATAAAGGCTTCATGGTATCATTATCATATACTAAAATGCTAAAACAATTTAAAATGTTTGTTAGCCTAGTTTTTTCTTCCACCCTAACTGTAGGTCAACGAATTAAAAATCTAGAATTATATAAATCGTTGGATCCACATCATATTGGTGGTGGGTGGAAGTAATATGATGTTCAGTGGAGTAATGGCATTCGTTTGCTTATTTTTTTTCCTTAACTGTAGATCACTGAATTACAAATCTAGAGGTCCGGCAGCCTATCTTGGTCTTTGGCCACGCAGCCTATTTTCCTTATTAATGCTTTATATTACTTTCAAGGGTGTTCCGTCATTTGACTTGCTTTTTTATCCCCACCTTTCATTGATAATACCTCTCGTAGAATTATATCACTTACTTCTATTCAAAGCATTGATTTCTTTTCTTTTTCCTACCACCTCTAATTATTTCTTGTTTTGCACGCTATGATGAAGTTATTTAATTTTTATAGTTATCACAAACCTTTGCAACTCTTTAATATAGTACTGCTTTTATTTGATTTGCTAAACCTTAGTAAAGATCAAATGGTAGTGAGTAATTTTTGAAAGCTTCAGTCAAGTAGACAGACAGAGTAATAGTCAGAAAAATAGAAATAGATGCAGACAGACAGGCAAACAGACAGAGAGAAAGTCAGTCAGAGAGACAGAGAGACAATCAGATGGACAGTCATAAAGACGAGCAGACATATATAGATATAGGCAGACAAAGAAACAGAGAGAGACGGGCAGAGAGATATACAGAAAGACTGGTATACAGAGAAACAGTCAATTTAGACAGACAGATAGACATACATAGAGACAGGCAAGGAGATACACACACAGACAGACGACCAGACATAGACAGAGAGACATAACGACAGACAGGGAGACAGACAGACAGAGCCCTCTTATAAAAACAATTTTTTTCATGATAATAATCCTAAGTTTTTCCCTGATTCTTTTTTACCTTGCTCTTGTCATACTACTCATTATAAATCTTAAATTTCCTCATTGTCATTGTAGATGTTACTATATTTTTTCTGTCAGCTACATAAAGGGAAAAAACAAAAAAACAAAAAACGAATGCCAATACTACCCTTACATCATACTATTTATCTCCAAACGCAGATGTTGCATATTTGTGATATTTCTATTTTAATAACACAATATTTAGTAGAACCATCTTTAATGAGGTAAATATTGTGGAAGGGAATAAAATGCTGAATTGTCATAGGTTTTTAAACGAAACTATCAAACATTTCAGCACCCAATTTGTAGGTTAAGATTGAAATAACGAATTAATTAATGCAACTAAATTTTACTTGTGATAAGTTACGGAAACATTTCTTATAATTTTATACAATGCCTCTCGGCACTTTTACAGGTTAATAAATGTGTTTTTTTTTTGGTCTGGTGGCAAGATAGCCTATACTTCTAATTTTTCTATCATTTAACACTTTGATTTATTAATATTTTTTTTTTTTTAATTTCTAGTATTTTTTTTCTTAGGCAAATCATTAATTATAAACACGTGCATTTATCTTCTGGCGTAAAGTACACTCCGTCCACGGATTTTTCTCTCTTAATCTTCTGTCCATAATTGATTGGGGAAACCTTCATTAACACTCGTGAAATCCATAATACACTGTTTGAGGAAATTGGAAGGATAATATTCCCCTAGAATGTTATTCTCAACTTGATGTTTCTCACAACGTCTTCTTCTTGTTGAACAAAGCCGAGAGGCAAAAACTGACAAAATGGTTAATTTAAATTTCAATTGATGCATCACAGCACAGCTGAGAACGCCTTTATTCAATTTATATATCTATCTATTCACCTGTCTATCTTTCTTTATCTTTATCTATCTATCTTTCTTCCCAAACATCCATCTATCTATATACAGGTATTGGACAAAATAATGGAAATAACCGTGAATTTTGCATCAAATTTAAACACTTATAATAATATAAAAAATATAAAAATGTTTTTTTATTTTTTTTTATTTATGTTAATTAGTAGGTTAATTTTTTTAAATTAAGTTTGTAATAGTTAAATGTATTAAAATGAAAGGTCTATTAGATTTGATAAATGTCAACGTGTTTCCATTATTTTGTCCAACGCCTGTATAAATCTATCTAAATTATAATATCGGATTTATATGACGGACAGACGCATCATACGTCATAGCAAAAGCCTTGTCAAAATGGCTTATATTATAAAATTGGAATTTTTTTTATTTATATACGAATATTAGAAATAGGCAAATTATTTTTATTCTTTATTCTGATTCCATTTATAAGAATCGCAATCGAAAACTACACAAAGTGAAACATTCTGTTTCATTATAAGCAAAACAAAGTCTTAGAAGATAATTTCAGGATAATTAAATATTGTTATATCAACTTTTCTACAGAAGTTAAAAACGAAAAAGATAAAAAACATTTTAAAAAGTTAAAATTCACACATTTATTTTAAGTTAATTAGACGAATCGATTTAAATGTCAAGGACATAAATTGGTTTAAGCTTTTCGGGATTTATCTAATTGCCGTTTTCTAAATTCCGTTTGTGGACAAAATTTAACCAAACCCATTTACTATGATTAAAATTAACATATGAATAATTTCATTTGTACAATCATTAATTATTTTACTCTCAGAGTAAATATCAGTTTTTATCACTTTTTCATTTCCGACAAATCCAAATTTTAAATTCGAATCCATTCAGTTTCTGAGAAAGGCAGATTTCAATTATTATATCGATTGATTGGCTTTGAGATTAACGATATTGTCGTTCATACGAACACTTTTAGTCTTTTTCTTTGTTTGCTTGATAACATTATTTAAAATTGTGAGATTGTTGAAATGATTTTCAATTATTGTTTCATTTGACAAAAGTTTACAAATACATAATTCCTATCTTAAAGTTGCAGTTTCCGTCTGTAGAATCACAACTCCAATAGAAGAAACAAGACTGTTTCTAAGGTTCGACAGACGCGTTCACAAAAATGTTGCACCAGTTTCAAGCAATTTATTGATAACATTTTTGGAGTTTATTTTAAAAACATTGTCCTCAATGAGAATAATTATATTACGAGAAGTGTACAAAAAGTAATGCCTCCTATTCTTCATTTCACTGGAATGGATCAGTGGGGATTTCAAAATCTGAATTATAGGAATCTGACGAAGTTGACCAGAGGGTTACTTGGTCAAAACGTGGTGCTATAGAGAACAACTGTGGATGGCAGTGATTGCTGAGGAGGTGGTTTCAAGACTCATAATTCCTATCCAAGGTCGCGGTTAACCACCTGACGAAGGCCAGAGGTATAGTTGGCCGAAACGTAGTGTAATAACACCTAATCCAAGATGAGAATCAAAATTCCTATGCGAGGTCGCGGTTAACCACCTGATGAAGGCCAGAGGGACAGTTGGTTGAAACGTAGTGTAATAACACCCAATCCAAGATGAGAACAATAGTCCGCTAATAAAGATCATTACTGAATAAAAGTTTACTGCTGTTAAATTTCTACAAAACTTTTGAACAATAAGCAAATGCACCAAAATGTAATAATAATAATAATAATAAAGATAATATTGTTATAAACAATAAAAGCAAACAGGGTAGGGGACAGACAGGGTTAGGGTTAATGTGAGAATAGAAGAGAAATAGTCTTTGTTTTTGTAATGAAATGCTGCTGATGATAATTTGGGTCGAGTTCAAAGGTCAAAACTCAGTAAATAATTTATAATTTCAAATTGACTGGATGAACTTTAACCTTTTGTAAAATTACCTTTGAGTTTGATCCTGGTGTGCAGGCAGAGCATTTCAAGATAAATAAGGCCACACAAAAAAGGTTGGGGGGTCATGGATAGAAATCTATCCCCAGCCTGGGTGAGGACACAAGACCCACTTCATATAACCACCACTACTACTAACACTACTAATAATTAGGGCTGTGACAATATGCTTTTTATTCTTGCCATAGACTTGACTGTTTTGCTATTTTACCATTTCTTTTAATTCTATAGTTATTTGTAATAACTATAGAATTAAAAGAAATGGTAAAATCACAAAATAGTCAAGTAACGAGAAGAATATTCTTTGATAAAAGCATATTGTCACAGCCCTACTAATGAAGTTGGTTTGCTATTCTGGACTAATACCCACCAATTGTTCTTTGCATTAAATGACCTAAAAAAAACAAGAAAAAAAAAGGGGGGGAAACTGCAGTGGGGGGGACAAAAAGAAAGAAAAAAAAGGGAAAAAAAGAAAAAAAGGGGAAAAAATGAAAAAAAAAATGAAAAAAAAATGAAAAAAGAAATGAAAAAAGAAAAAAGAAAAAAAAAGATAAAAAAAGAAAAAAAAAGATAAAAAAAGAAAAAAAAAAGAAAAAAAAAGGAAAAAAGAAATGAAAAAAAAAAAGGAAAAAAAAAAAAAGGAAAGAAAATTCCAGCGAACCTGTTGAAATTCTTCGAGTGATAATTTCTGATCTCCCCCCTCATCAAAATTGGAAATGAGGTCCCGTAGTTCGAATCCGGCCAATTTGATGCCCAGCATGTCGAGGGTGTTTCCGATTTCCTGGGCTGTGATGAAACCATTCCCATCTTCATCAAACTGAAGAAGAAAAAGAAAAGAAAAAGAAAAAAGGAAATTAGAATTATCAAAAACAAAAATATAATTTTGGTCTTTAAGGATACAAGCATCAGAAGCTGGAATGGAGTTTTTTTTGGTTTTTTTTCTTTTGTGTTTTACGGCATATCAACCACTTTAGGTCATTAAATGCCTAGAACAATCATTTTTGGGAAACGCTAGTTTTTGTACACATAGTTTTTTAGTGACACAAATTACACTATTTGACCCATAGCTGGAGGGAATGTGGGGATTAATATCTTTCCCAACAGTATTAGTATGAATATGAACACAAACGGAACAACTGGGATTCGAAGTCGCGTACTATGATTCCGAGGTCCGACTGCCGACCGATTGACACAAATCGACTTCCCCCTGGAACGGAGTGAAGTTAGATTTCTACAAAACTTTTAAACAACAAAAACATCCAGGAATCTTTATTAGCGGACTGTTGTTCTCATCTTGGTTTAGGTGTTATTACACTACGTTTCAGCCAACTGTGATCTTTATTAGCGGACTGTTGTTCTCATCTTGGTTTAGGTGTTATTACACTACATTTCAGCCAACTGTGATCTTTATTAGCGGACTGTTGTCCTCATCTTGGATTAGGTATTATTACACTACGTTTCAGCCAACTGTGATCTTTATTAGCGGACTGTTGTCCTCATCTTGGATTAGGTGTTATTACA
>JAYKTE010154260.1:0-12990 GCA_036873565.1 Xipholeptos notoides | reverse complement strand
AATGAGTATAATTTCATAAGATATTGGCAGAGTGTCAATTTCAATAATATACAGGCTGCTATCGCTCCCCCAAACGGACACATATTAAATTACGATTGGTATAATTTTATAAGCTATTGGCACAATGACAATCATTCTAATATACAGACTGTCGCAAATGTCCGGACAAATTGTAAATCTCAATAATTATAATTCTATAAATGATTATGATCTTAAAAATGTTTATATATTTTGTAAAATCATATATAATATTTGAATATATCTATTGCAGATTTTATTGACTTAAATAATATTCCTAGGTATTTTTTGTTTTGTTTGTTTTTCAGAAGGCTCATTTCTATGCTCACCTCATACATGTATTTTATTGAAATTATATAGATATACTCAATATGAACTCATGAAAAATTTCATGGATATTTACAACTGGTTACAACTGCTTTATGTCTTTAACATTTAAATTGGTTTGTCTAAATAACTTAAGATAAATATATGAGTGTTTTGAGCAATTAATGCCTTTTTGTTGTTTCTACTTTCCTACAGAATATAAATTTGAATCTAGGAAATAATCCACCATGTTTTAGTTCACTTACGGTAGAGGATGTTAAAGATTAGTTCTCCAAAGAAAATGTCATTGTCCTTTGCCCTAATTTACTTTGTTATAAGCGTTAACAAATCTACAGAACAAAAATGCCCCTAAGGTAATTGGAATATTCTATTTTTATTCAAAAGGGGTCAAAGGTTGATAACAGTTGTAACAATTTTACTTATTAATATATAGGCTAGCTGGAACCGTGGAAAATGTTACAGACACATAAAAATAACTCAATTGTATCTTTGATATTTAATCTGTTTTGTCTAAAAACCTAAAATAAATACCTGCGTGTTAGTGGTGAAATTAATGTTTTTGTCTCGTTTGTTAGTTCTGTAGAAAATTTTATATTTTAAAAAAATTAAAAGAAGCGTATATTATTCAATGAAAATATTTTTAAAAAACTTTTCTCTACTTATAATCGACACCAAATCTAAGGAGATGATCTTGGAGAAATTTCTTTATCAGCAGTTAGAATATTTCATTTTTATTTAGAAGGGTCAGTAGTCGGTAACGGTCGTAGTGACTAAACATATTGTTATAGACGTTTTTGTTGGTCTGACTGGCATTAAATTTAGATGTCTCTAATTTCGCTGGATAAAGAGCCCAACCTCAAAATCATTCTTTATGAATATTTCCTTTCTGTTACGATCATATTTCTTTATCTCTAATTCTAATCTCATTTTATTTTGCTTGTATTTATTATGGAAGATCTAAATTTATTTTTTCATTTATGCATTCATAAATCAATTTCCCATAAATGTTCCTCTGTTTATTCATAAAGGTATATATAAGCTAAATTCACACATGATGCATACTTATAGAGGATACGGTTGGTAATTGAGTATACATTAATGTAGATGAATACTGTCTTATATAAATACTGCATTAGTTTTTGAGAAATTATTAATGACAGACTCTATGCTATCAAGTGAAATAAAAAGTCATGTGGCGATTGTAGCATTAAAGTTTTGTTTATTTATTGTTTGACATTTTATTTCCAAATACTTATCAAAAAACAATTTTTTATTCATGAACTATTTTTCTACTGAATTCAAATACACCAAGTGTTTTCATGTGTCTCGAAAAATGATAAAAAGACTTTACCTTCTGAAGAAAATATTTAAATGTTTATTAAAAGAATTATATTTTAAATTCATACACACAATAAATTAGCAGGTAGAAGATATTTTACTTAAAAGAGAAAATATCTCATTTTTAGTTGGTAGGAGATATTTTATCTAAAAAAGACGAAATATATCATCTTTAGCAAGTAGGGGACATTCTATTCAAAAGAGGATATAGTTTATATTAAGCAAATAGAGAACATTTTATACAAAAGACAACCATGGTTTAAGAGCATTGTAAGCATACTTTTTATCTCTACTTCTTCCAGCTGGCTATGGGTTAAGCCCATTTTTCAACCAACTACCTATGGATTAAAACAAATGTAGGCGTTCTTTTTCACTCTTATTCAATCAGCCGTCTATGGGTTAATATTTGTTTCCGGGTGTTTGCCATGCTTTTTGGGTGATTTGCTTGTTGCTAATCTGCCCACTTACAGGTAGAATCCGCTTCATGAAGGAAACAGCCATGATTGATTTATGGGAAGGCTGTTACCCGATGAGAAGAAAAGCACGTACGTTATGAAACATAATGAAATATGCATTTAAATGTATATTGTTAATGAATCAGCTTTTAACAGGAAGCAAAAGAGTATTTTATATTAACGATAAATACAGATAGGAAAAAAGACGCGTCTGCAAACAAGATGATAATGAATTGATTTCTTTTCAGAAGAAAAAACGAACAAAAAATGAAAAAAACAAAAAATTATTTTAAAAAGAATAAAAGTTTGTAAAAAGAAACGAAAGAAAATTGATCGGAAAAATCTATTTGTTTGTTAGTAAAAATCGAATAAAATCTACATAAATAGATTTTCTTGAAAATACATTTTTTTAATAAAGGTGCATACTACACAAATAAATATAGAAAAAATTATTTTCTTTAGTTATGTATAGCAAGAATAAATGCATATAGAGAAAGCATTATTATCTCAAAATGATAAAGGTAAAAGGTATTCGCTGTTTCTTCCATTTTTAAAAGTTTTTATGGTGTTTGGATATTAATAGAATGAAATAGCCCCTCACTTAGAAATAAAAATGTGTCTCTTGCGACTACTGAAAATAAAGTCTCAGAGTATTTGAGTATCTCCTATTAGACGATCTTTCCAACGGAAGAAAAAATTTATTTTAATCAAATGTAAAAGCGGTGGGAGTGTAAAAATCTTGCATAAAACCAAAAGAAATGTTTCTTTAACTTTTGCTAAGTGAAATTTGTTTGTATTAATTAATTCGTTATTTCAATTTTTATCCACAAATTAGATGATGAAATGTTGGCTACCTTTTTATCCAAATCCAACCAATTACAATTCGTTTTTTTATTCACTATGATAATATTCGCTGTCATAAATGATGGTTTTATTAAAGCTTGTGTTATTAAATTCTAACAAATGTGCAACACGTGTACTAGGGAAAATAGCATGACGTTCAGGGAAGAATTGGCATTGGTTTGCCTATTTCTTTCTGCCACCCTTAATGTAGTTCTCAAAATGAAAAATCTAGAGTGACATAACCCTTTGGGTCCAGAGCCTATATTCAGAGGAGTATTAGCATTTGTTTGATTTTTTTTTCTTCCATCCTAAGTGTAGGTCACAGAATGAAAACTCTAGACTGATAAAAACCTTTGGGTGTGCAACCTATATTCTGTTTGGGTTGATCAAAGACTGATAGTACCATTTGTAACGAGAACACGGAAGAGAAAATGGTCATCTAAGAAGAGCCTGTTTATCAACACAGTTTTAGGTCTTTGAAATGCATTTATAGTTATTATTGCAACGGTGTAATGCTTTTATTTTGCCATGTTTGATAAAATGGGGAGTTTATCCACGTAGATTGAATAATATAATGGAAGAATCAAGTCTTCAAGTCTTTTCAAACATATTTTGCTTTTCTAAATAAATATCACTATTCAAGCAAGTTTATTGTTTAACATACATCAATGGAATCAAGCCGTTTTAAACAAATATTTTACTTTTATTGTTAACTTCATTATTCAGTTATCTTTTTAAACAGTGGAATTTAGTCTTTTTAAACAAATATTTTGCTTATATTTATTTTAGGAATTCATTGAGATGAGACTTCATAATTCAGTAATGATCTTTATTAGCGGACTGTTGTCCTCATCTTTTTATAGGTGTTATTACACTACGTTTCAGCCAACTCTTATTCTGGCCTTTGTCATGTGGTTAACCGCGACCTCGGATAGGAACTCTGAGTCTTGTACGGTTCCATGTTAGCATTGGCAGAAGATAGCGGTTTCGATTCATACCCAAACCGACCAGAGGTTTAACTGGTCAAATCGTGGTGTGATAGACAACAACTATGGACGGCAGTGATTACTGGGGATGCGGTTACAATACTCATAGTCCCATCCAAGGTCGCAGTTAACCACCTAGCGAAGGCCAGAGGAAGAGTTGGCCGAAACATTGTATAATAACACCTATAAAAAGATTATGACAACATTCCGCTAATAAAGATCATTACTGAAATGTTTAGCTACTTTTATTTTAATAGATATAGCTATTACTTGAAAGTTTATCTTGTAATATACATCAAGGAATCAAGTATTTTAATACAAATATTTCACTATTTTTAATCAACATTATTTATTACTCATGGAAATCTCAACCTTTTTTATCTTTTAATGCACACTAATACACATCTTTTTACACAAACATTTTGATTTTCTTTTAGTACATACTCCAATAAAATATACTCTTTTAAAAAAAAACTTCTTAGCTATTTTAATACACAAAATTATTAATTTGTGTCGCATGGTTTTATCTTTTAATGCCCTCAACAACAGAATACAATATTTAGCTATTTTTAATAAATATCGTTTTTAATTGAAATTGCATGTTTTCTTATCTTTTAATTACACATCAAGGTGTCAAGTTTTATAATGAATCATTTCACTATTTTTTAATAAATATTATTACTCGTTGGAATTTCAAAATTATTTTTTATTTTAATACATATTAATGGAACCAGGTCTTTTGACGCAAATATTTCGCTATTTTTAATAAATATCATTATTCATTGGAATCTTATCCTTCTTGAATAATTTAAGTAAAATTTATATTGATCAAATCCGTATTCCTGAGTAAGTTTTAATCAAGTATGAAAGCCTAGCTTTCATAACTAAGACGTTAACTATAAATGTTTTTTATGAAATGGATGGAATATTTTCAAAGCCATTTGAAGTATTAAAGAAACGTTTTATTTTAAAAGAAAATTCTTATTTTCTACTGTATCTTGTTGCTTCCATAGATTTACCTTTGCATCTGTTTGTTTTCCAAGTTCATAGCTGTTTAGAAGGATTTTGTCACGTCATATTAAAGATTCTTTATCGTGTTTTTTTGGGGGGGGGTTGTTTTTTGGGGTTTTTTGTAATGAAATGAAAGATTAGGGCTTTGTTTAATTAACAATATTTGAACAGGAATAATATCACAAAATGTAATTAAGATTTTTTTTCAAAATCAAATCACTGCTTAACTAAATATGTATGGAATACGATTGCCCAAGGGAAAATCGTGAAGTTGCATTTAGAGGGAAATTTTGCTATTAAAGACAAGCGGTTGGCATAGCAACTAATCTCACCTGACAATGTCAGAAAGTTGTCCCCACTACTCAGGTAAAAAAAATAGCCAGTTACAGCTTTTCCCTTTTATTGTCACTGGTGGTGTTGGAATGAGATTGAAACTACACTCTTTGTCTCTATCTATCTATCTCGCTTTCACTCTTTTTCTCCACTTGTTTCATTCCTTTTATTTTTATCTTAATTTAAAGAAAAATAAAGCTTTTAAAGACATGGCGGATTGTTTCAAAAGCGGGGTTTTTTTTAATGTACCTAAAATAAAGATAATTTCATGCAAAAGAAGATTGATCAAACTAAAACAATATATCAGTTGGTCATGTATAAATCATGGTCCGTACAACATCTAACTAGTCTTATCTTATCAAATATATTTTTTTAATGTGTCTCTGTGTCTAAGGAATGATCTCTTACAAACTATTTTGCCAATTTTTGGCGTAGAGATTTGACATTTGTTATATAGAGTATCCAGACCTGTTAAACGAATTCGATTTTTTACCCGTAAAAATATCTGCTTTGGGGACTAAGGTGTTCATTGGGATGTCAATATAACCGTGCCTTACTAAAATAATTTTCGGCTTTCAAAAATTATGGTGATTTTCTTAGAAAGAAAAAAAGTCTCGGAATTGAAAATGACACAGATCAAAATGAGCCCAAAAGGGGCATTAAAGCGACACTGAACAAGACCAGGCAATACTTCTAGTAACGAAAAAAAGTTTGTTGGGGACGCCCCCATTATGAAGAGTGGGTTGGCCGTGGTGTCACGTCCGCCGAGGAAGTGGCTTCCGGAAAGGCATACGCAAGCCAGAGAGAGAGGTGCTGGGTGAACCCGTAAGCAGTGAGAGTTGCTGAGTCCACCAGGAAGGTCGTCTCGACCAACCCCACGACAAAGTTATATCTCTAACTGAAAAGATTAAGACCTATGGATTAAGACCTGTCTGTATCTATTCTGTTTGGTTGTCTGTTTTGTTTTACGGCATATTAACCTTTTCGTTTATTTCATGCAGAGAAGAGTCGTTTTTGATAAACGTTCTTTTGTCAACACGGGTTTTAAATAACATCTGATGCATTTATCAAAGTCAGTGAAAAAAAAAATAGTGACAATAAAAATTAAGAGAGACAATAAATAGTGACATTATTGTAACCGCGTGGGTCGTTGCGGTTACATAATCCTGTGGTCACTGGCACCCAGATGTAACCCTATGGGTCACCCAAGGATCCAGACAGTCACAGAAAGTTCAGATCAAACAATCGAGCCCCGTGGTATACCTCGAAAGGGTTATCTGTATCTCGGATGTAGTTCAGATGTGGTTCTGATCGACCAATCGATCAGTTTTGGCCAATTTCTTTGTGTGATCATCTAGACAACCATAAGTCCTTATTCTCTAATTGGGTGCAGGAGTGAGTAAATGGTTGGTCACTTGTTGTTGATACGTCGCAAAGTCAGACAGTTCTCTGAAAGAAATTCTGTCTGTTTATCTCATCGATAAACAAAGAAAAATCAACCCAAAGGATTATGGGTAAATATATATTATATTGTATTATGAAAGAAAAGTTCATTCAGTTACATAAAGAACAACCGAGTTCAACAAGGTGTTACACAAAGAGATTTAAAGTTGTTGGTGTGGGCTAACAAAATTCTAGTGGGCTTCCTTTTCTCACTATTGTCTGACTGGCAGATATAATACTATATATATATATATTTTTTTTTTTTTTAGAGATTAGGCATTATAATGGCCGAAACGTTGTGTAATAACACCTAATTCAAGATGAGGACAACAGTCCGCTAATAAAAAAATTCCTAAAGATATAATACTATTCCTTCAAGACTTATTCCCTTTCTTTTAGCATCAGATCCCTAATCTTCCCTTCTCTCTCAGCCTATAACATTACTTTTTTTTTCTCTTTTTTTCTTCTTTCTCTCTAATGGTCCTTATTTTCTTTTCCTTTCTTTCTAACTTCATGCTGTTGAAACAAAATTAGTGGGCTTTAGAACACTTGTTTCTATCTATTCCTAACAATAATTAGATTGTAGCATTTCAGGAGATATCAAGTCCCATTCGTGGTAATTAGACATTTATGTGTTGGGGTTCGTGGGCTTTCCCAACCAAGGGTCGCATCACAGAACGATGTCCCTTCATAAAGGACACTTGTTCAACATATAATTATTCTGCACTCACCCCGGTGCTGGGGAATTCCAAGCCCGTGGACCATGGGGGTCCTTAGCAGATCAAAAACATGTTCAGGACTCTCAATTTTGGGCTCTGCTGGTCCTTAAATAGTGGCAAATGCGTGGTTAGGTGAGTGTTCACCCCAACAGGAGAACCAACCAAACTCCTACACATAGTTCTATCAATCTCAGTGATTGATTAATAATTTAATATTCATAACTCCCAAAACCGTTTTTTGGGACTGTTGACCACTCCCTAAATTAATATTTATAAGTTTTGTAAGAAAAAGGTTTTTCTAATGATTTCAAGCTTAACTCAACCTGGCTTAAATCAATCTTCCCTTCAGGCCACATGTCAATCCTTTGGTGACAAGCATAAACTTTTCCAACAGGGTTCTTATTTTTTTAACCATAGTAACCTGATATCAACAATTTTCTCCATAAAGACTAGACCTAATATTTCCTAAAAAACTAAAACCTTACTTTGAATCGAACCCAATTATTTCTTTACTTGTTAGTAATCGTTCTATGAGTCAGATCCAGCAATAAAGATGTAACCTGAAATTGCCCAGTCTCAATATAACTATAATTATAATATCATCTAGTTCCTAGTTATTAACAGTGACGCGCACACCTTGTCGCGTCACAATAAGAATTAAGAGTTAGAAGAGGTAATATCCAAAACTGTAGCTTAAGACCTGCATTCATTGATGTATATAAAACACAGGATATCATTTTTTTTTTCAACTCCAGGCCTTTCATGGAAATGTATGTAATTATGGTCGAAGGTTGTTTTTATTGTTAGTTTGCGTACTTTATAACAAAATATAATAATGCCGTTAATGCAAAATACATTCTAAATTATATAAAAAATGAGTTTCCTTTTATGTCGTCAGCGAAATTTAGATTGAGATTCAACTTTCTTCTTACTCTGATGTCCAAAACAAATTTGAATGGATTTTATAAAAATTTGTATTTGAAAAGACTGAATAGATTTTATAAAAATTGTCGTTTCAAATGTTTGTTGCAGCGCTATTTGTTTTTAAATTGATCAAACAGCGAAAGTGCACACTGACTTTTTAAACGCACTATAGAAAAAATCCAACTAAATCTAAAAAGAATTTATGATAAATGATTTCGAATTGCAATTTTATGCTTGATCCTAACATTTAATTAAATCATTCTGATTTGATGGCTTGTAGAGATGATTCGGACATTAGTTGGCACGGAAGAATCAAGTGATTAATTTTTTAATAAGGAAATTCCAAGCCAATTTGTCAAGATAATGACGGTACAGATATAAACAGTATAAGGATATTTTTTCTCATAGAAAGTTCATACAGAGAAAGAATAATGAATAAATAGCAGAATATCTATGTCCATTCGACTGCATGATACAGTAAGTTGAAATAAAATGAAACTAATGCAATAGTGTCTAGCTAGACTCATGTCAATTATACGGTAGACTTTGTGAGAGTAAAAATAATACGATGATGAACGGTTGGACACATTTAAACTACATGGCACAGTAAGTTAAGCTAAAACTGATACAGTGGTACCTAGTTAGACCCGTGTAAATGTTAAAACAAAGTGTAAAATAATACAATGGTGACTAGCTGAACCTGTGTAAATGATATGATACAGCAATTTATAACAAAATAGGATACAAATAATACAAGGATGGCTAGCTGAATCCATGTCAACTACATGGTACAGTAAGTTAAAGCAAAATAATGCAAAAAAACTTACTGGACTCATGTAAATTATATGGTGCAGTAACTAAAAAACTAAAATAATATAATGGAGACTAGCTTGATCAATGCCAAATTCATGATACAATAAGTTTAAAGAATAATACAATGGTCAACAGTTGAACTTTCGTAAATTACATCATGCACTGAGTTAAAATAAAATGAAAATAATACAATGGTAACTAGCTAGATCCATGTGAATTACAAGTTGAAATATTATGACACAATGGTGGCCAGCTTGACCGCTTTTCGTAAAAAGTATTTAATAATTCAATGGTTTAATATCTAATTTATAGATTGAATAAGACGATGATAGAATTTAACAAGACGTTTGTGAGGGTAAACAATACAATTTTCTCTCAATTTCATATTCTACCAATCACTAATATCACCATTTGAACACCTGATGCTGCACACTCGGAAAAGCAATAATTCTGGAGAAATATTGAAACAAGTCTATTCGTATATTTATTATGGTTCCCATCGTTGTATTTGTTAAATTTGCTACGTTTGGTCAGTTTATCCTTTGGCCTTCTTCAGGTTTTCTATTCATGTTCAGAATCAAAAATGCTCTCTGATGTTTTTTGTGCTTTCAAAATATTTTGAAAGCTCAAAAATCATCAAAGTACAGTTTAGTTTTGATTGTACCCATGAACGGAAAACTTGAAGAAAGCAAAAATGTAAATTGGCCGAAACGTATTGTGTTTCATAAATATGAAGATGTGGACCATATTCCACATGATAAATATGTAAATTATCATGTCATATTGAAGGATTGCCAAAATATCTATTCTTACTTAAAATATAACCAATTTCCTTTCTTTGCTTAACTGCTTGAACATTTGAGATTTCTCTTTAAAAACTGAAACCAAATAAAAACTCCAACACATTTTTATTATAATTACTTAGCCATCATATGATAATTTTAAGTCGTTAAATTGTAAGCTTGGAATCCTTTTCCTTATGCTTGGAATCCTTTTCCTGTGGCTAGGTTGGGTTTCACTATGTGCTTTCTGTAAGACAATATGGCCCAATCTTTCGCCTTGTGTCTGATTCTTCGTTTTGTGTATTCTTCCGGTAAGAAGGAAGACAGAAGCAAAATTATCTCTTAGAATTTCGTCTAGTGGCTTTGTCCTAGAAAAAGTAGATACATACAGGTAACAGTAGTCTAGTGGCTTTGCTCTCTAAGAAGGCAATTATCAGCAAAAATAAAGCTAAAAAAAGCAAATACAAGCAGAAAACAAAACCAAAACCTTCGTCTAGTGACTTTGTCCTACGAGGAGGCAAACATACCAAATGAAGGCTGTATTTTGGCAAAATGTGCAAAAACTTGTGGCTCTGCCTACAAGCCGATTAGATATCTTGTAAGTTGTCTGTGTTTATATCTACGTACAATCTAGCCGTTTGAAATTGCTTTTTTCTTCATCATTTGCGTTTTTTTAATTATCAAATATCATCTCTTGCATTTCCTTTTTTTTTTTTTTTTTTTCCTTTTTTTCTTTTTTTTCTTTCCTTTCATCGATTGATTCATTTATTTTGTACCTATCGGGAGTAAAAGATATTCTGGATGTATTCCATCAATAACACTTTGAAGTCTTCTATGAGAAATTAGATTTATTTTTTCAAGGGTTCGATGCAATGGAGAATTTTAATGGAAACTGGAGTCCGGACTACCTTTTTCGTCGATATAAACCATGCAGTGCAAAAATGACACTTTTTTAGAACGAAAATTACAGATGTTTCTAAGGACTACACTGCCTGTTCTATTTAGAGTTAATAAACTTCTGTGTTCTAGATACTATTTTCAGGTTCGATGCCGAAGACGAAGAACGTCACTTTCAAATATAATTATCATACTATTGTGTATGATCGTTATTTATAATGGGGTTTAATAATAATCTCATAAATTTTACCTTTAAATATTGCATTTTTTATCGGATATATGATTTATTTCAAACTAAATTTGGTATATTAATTAATGAATGGTACAAATGTAATCGAGTGTGTATAACTTTAAAAACAGCTTATTATAGATAATTCAATTAATGTTATCTTTAAATATTGCATATTCTTTTCATATAATTAATTAAATTTTATGTATTAATTAACAAAAAACTAATTTAATGTAGTATGTATTTCATTTTAAAATAAGGGTTTTTAAAAATAAATTAGTAATTTTTCCCTCTTAATATCGGATATTTTTTTATATAATTTATTCAAACTAAACGTATATATTGATTAACAAAAAAAATTATTTCGGATATCGAAAATGTATTTCGTATGTCCGGGTTTTAATGATTGAAGGACATAAATTAAAAGAAAGTTATGTATGGTACTAATAGTGAAGTCGGTGTTGCATCAGAATTTTACGATGAAAACAATACGAAAAATCTTTCAGTCAAGGATTCGAATTCCGACGCCTGTGCTATATATGTGCTTATTGAGTTGTGAATTTTTTTGTGTGATTGTTTTATTTGTAGCATATTTTCGGTACAGCTGTTACTAAGTTTTTGTGTATTCTTATTGAATATTTTGTGCAGTTTGCTTGAGCAATCAAACTGCACAAACTGCATCCAAACCTATGTATAACTGCAGAATGAAGTCCAAGTGGCCACTAAACGGAAACTACCTGCAAACAAACGTAGTATACAAAACAACAGTGAAAACCAACAACACGGAAAAATATACATAGGATTAATCGATGAATCAAGGGATTAAAGAAGCTAAACAAACAAAAGTAAAAAATATTAACATTCAACCAATACAGACAAGAAATAACATGGAAAACTAAGAAAATCAAACCAGCATTTGACAATACATCTAAACAGTGCAATCTCTGTCTACAAGAAAAATTAGCTACAATCACCTTCGCAGATAAAAAAAACATAAAATCATAACTTATCTCCAAGTGTATACACGAGAATAAATTTCTACAAAACCAACAAAATAATTTCACACAAACGATTGACAAAACCAAAGATAAATAATAAAGAAATATAAGCAAAAAATACGATGAAAATACATAAATAAACAATAAGGACAATAGTTCTTACTAAAAATACTTCTAATAATGATAATGACAATGATAATAATACACGAAAAAGTTAATTTAATTTTAATTTTAATTGAAATGATTAAACAAAAAGAAAAATTGAAAAAAGATGCGTGAGTTTTATACCACCCAGTAGTAACGTGTAAACAATCAATAATAATCAGAACGCCCACTAATCACAAAAATTATGACTACCATCATGCAACTCCCATCACTTACAATAGTAAACAACACGGCAACCTTTTGGTCTGATGAAATCCCAGACTAAAATGTGACAGTCACCAAAGGCTATTGAATCTGTGTCTACGCTGACATAATACAAATACTCTATCTCTGATATTGAGCACTTTAACTCTAAATGTAGTCAACATTTCTCCACAGAATA
This sequence comes from Xipholeptos notoides, assembly GCA_036873565.1. Taxonomy (NCBI): domain Eukaryota; kingdom Metazoa; phylum Mollusca; class Cephalopoda; family Idiosepiidae; genus Xipholeptos; species Xipholeptos notoides. The sequence continues at coordinate 327 of JAYKTE010154260.1, read as the reverse complement.
ATATATCTGTAGCGACAGATTAACTGATTGGTCAGTGGTTATAATCTCGGACTGGCATCAATTAGGTACGGTTTCAATCCTGATTGAGGAAAATTTGATGTTTGGTTAGTTGTGTAGTCGGCCATAGACGACCGAAAAGGCCTTTAAATATATATGTATATATTCAATGTACATTTATATATATTCAATGTATGTATTCAATATATATTCGATATATATATATTCAATATATATATAAATATATTTTCAATATATATATATATATATATATATATATATATGCGTATCAGGAGAGGCTCATAGGAAATATTAATTATACTGCAATTA
>JAYKTE010154259.1:0-22489 GCA_036873565.1 Xipholeptos notoides | reverse complement strand
CACACACACATATGTGCCAAATATTCATCCACTTATTTAGAGTCTTCAGACTTTTTTTTTTAAATAATTGAATTTTTTTTTTTTTTTTTTAAATCATATAAACAAAACCTACCGGCTTTTCATTCCTTGTTTGACTTCTACAGATTTATCTGAACTTGACAAAACCCTGATAGTTACTTCTCCAGCACCAGCATCCTTATTTTTTAGGAAATTATTTACACGGTTTTCAAGATATATTCCAAGTTTTGTATTCGGGAGACCTGTATAGCGTGGAAAAGCTAAACAAAAAAAACAACAAAAGATAATGTTTGGAAAAAATGTAATTTATCTTTAAAAAAATTCAAATACTAATTGCAAACACACAATATGGAAAAAAATTAATACACACAGAAAAATTTAACTTTTGATTGGATATATCATTTGTGACAGGTATTGCAAATATCATTCTAACAATGAAATACTTATATCATATATATTAGCCTGAAAGTTTTTTTTAGAATTTTTTCTAAGAAACTTTTAAAGTAAAAAAATCAAAGATTTTTAAGCTAAACCTATTCAATACTAGATAATATTTTGTTGAGTATTATTCTTTCTTAACTATTATTGCATGCACACATGTTCGGTCATTGAAAGTAAGGTTTTCCCACAGGGATAGACACAATCTTTGCTTATTCTTTATTACTAATCTTTTAGAATTCTTGCAAATTTCTTTCCTATCTTACTACAAACATCTTTCTTTTATTTATTTTTTTCAAGTTTTCAACCTCTATATATCAGAATGCAAAATGCATTAAAAAAATTAATATTATTTTTAGTATGGGGTTAAAAAGAACATTGATTTTTTTTATAATGTGTGTGGTGTGTCCTTTATCATTTAGTAATCATCAAACATGTCTAAAACAGAGGAACTAGGTGTAGACTTGTGAAATAAATTTCTCCACTTATGTATTATTGATCCTACTTCTGAAGGATACAAGTGGAATAATTTTCCAATGGATTTATAGCCTTTATCATAATTATATTTAGAGAGAAATTTATTTCACATGTCTACACCAAGTTCTTTTGTTTGATAGTTACTAATTACTTTAATGCATTCTAATCTGAAAAAATTGAATTTAGATAAAATCTAATCAAACCAAATGACTACAAATCATCAATTTGTGCAAAATTCACAATTAGTACATTTTTCTTTGGAATATATTTATATTGCTGTATATTATGTATAGATATAAGTTAAAATAAGTTTTTAACATTTAACAAAACAATTTTATGTGTATATTCTTTTTCATTTAATACAATAATTTAAGTAAAAGAATGAGCAAACAGGTTATCATACTTACGTTTACAAGTATATTTTCCTTCTTTTTTACCCTGTTTACCTTTTGCCTTGAGACAGTTATCACAATAAAACCTAAAAATAATCATAATAATAACAACAATATAATTTGTGCTAAATAAATTCAAATAGAAAATTTGTTTGATGAAATTTTTATTGGAGCCTATTTATAATTTAAAAACTAGAATATAAAATTAAGTTATTTAAAAAAATTATTCATTGATTGGTGCAGTTATAGGTTAGGATAAAGCCTCTTAATTATTACAATGATGGTAGTATCAAAAATTAAAGTTATTCTGTCTATAACTCATCTTCAGTGTTATTTGACGTTAGGAAGAATGATGGAAGGTGAGACCCAGAAGATAAAAAGATGAAAAGAATAATAGTGGTGGTAAAGAGCACATCTAAATAGATTACCAAGGGAGGTAAAATATTTTAATATGAAAATGATTATGAACTGTTTGGTATTCTTAAATTTGTTGATGGCATTTCTTGGGATAAGTTATAAAAACTTTTTTGATGAATTAATACCGTTCTCATCATAATATAGCACTAATAATAAAGTAATAATATTAATCATTGAGGTAAAGAATTAGGATCAACAATTAATTAATAATCAACAAGAAAACACAAAATTATTTGAATTCCATTTTGGAAAAAGATCCTTCATATGTTTGAGTTTCTTGTTAAAAGAAAAAAAGAAAAATCAATGATACATTTGGAACTTGCTTTCAAAAAATTTTATATAGACAAACTAATCTGTTATAATTTATAGCTTTTTAAAAATGTAATTTAAAAAAACTTAGCCATTAAATACTTAAAATATTTAAAGAGATTTGTTGGATTTCCTAAGAAAAAAGTGATTAAACAATTCTTTGTTAATTTTTTAAAAAACTTGTTTGAATATACAAATAGTTTCTATAATAAAAGGATAAAATAAAATAAAATAAATAAACCAAAAATCAGGGAATTAATCTTGCTTACCCATTAGGCCAGAGCGGTTCAAAATATAAAGCACAGATTTGATGTAGCTTTCGTCCACATTCTAAACACTCAACAAACCTAAGTTTAAAATAGAAACAGAAAAAAAAAGAGGATTTGAATAAAAGTTAAAATATTTGAGATTTTTAAACAGACAAATTGATGTGTGTGAATATTGAAAATTGAAGAACTTTTAGATTCAACCAGGGTTTTTGAAAGATCAGAGAAAGAAACCTGAAGGCTGTTTTGTTCAACATCCCTTCTCAACTGCCAACTCCACAGAAGGCTGAACCATAATTTGATTCCACACATTGTATCAGTTCTCTCACAAATATTTTTTCCGTTCATAGATCACATGGGCATGTAAAGGAATCAGAAAACAACTAGTCAAGAACATGTGGTAGTCACAAAGCTTTGACTTACCTGGTATTGTGACATTGTAGTTCTGCACACACACACATTATATATATTCATGTATATACACAGCATTGATTAAGAAGAAAAGACATCTGTAGACTTATATTTTTTCAAGAAGTGAGGGGCGGGTGGACAAATAAAAAAGAACATATACATGTATATATATATATATATATATATACACATGTATAATGATTGTAAACCACCTTAATTACAATGCTTATTCTCAATGATCAATCTAGATTTATTAAGCTTGGTTCAGATGATTCTTTTGATAATACTTATCAGAAAGTTAAAATGCAGAAATTATTACTTTATTTTTTCAATAAATATTTCTATAAAGGAGTTTATGGCACTATCAGACCTACAAGTTCTTAAAGACTTAGACTTTATGAGTTACCCAAAATACCCCTCAGACATATTCTTTCTATGGTTAGAGTCCTCCAAACATTTGTTGGATCAATGGTTAGACAAATAATCAAAACCAGTCAATGAACATTTTGTGTTCCTTATTATTTCCAGTTTGTCAGTAATACTAAGCCTGAATCATTAACAAATTTATTTGTTCATTTGACATCTCTTATCTATTTACCAATGTTCTATTTGATGAAACAAATAATATCTGTATTGACACATTGTATGATGGCCAGGCTTCTCGTCCTTTTCCAAAAGTATTTACTTAACTCCTTCCTTATGGTACTAAATCTGTGGAATCTAGTTTCAAACAATATATTTTCCCAGATCAATGAAGTCACCATGTGTATAACTATTACTAACACATTTAGCAGCTACTAGATCCCCCCCACCTGTTCATTTTGTTTTGTTTTTTTGTTATATGGTTGTATTTGTTTCATATGCACATTAAGCCAACCATTGTAACCAATGTGATATTCCATCATTTCCAGGTAGTAGTAAGATTCGAACAATATCATTTGCAATATTAGTGCTTATATATACACACCCACACACCAACTATGAAACATATATATATATATATATATATATAAATAAATAAATACATATGAAAACAATATAAATATTAGGTTGTCCCAAACGTTCGTAAACACTTTGAAGTTTTACTCGCCATGTTTGGTTGTTTGCTTTTTTAACGGCACATCAACTTCTCTGATCATTTACTCGCCATGTAATAACAAAAACAAAGATTATTCATCACAATAAAGACCGTCATTTTCCAAGACTTTTCTGCCATCAATCTGCAAGCTTTTGGATCTGGTGAAAGTACTATTCAGCTGGCCTTGAATCAAAGCATTCTTGACATGCTTCCTCGAACTTTTGGAACAAACTAATACATTTATTTACACAGGTATATAGGAATTTAAAACACATGCAGCATTTTTATAGCATACATGTCAGAACAGATATAGTAAAACATTTGTAGGAGTCATGTATGTGAGTGTATTCAAGTAATAAATTTTTAGTGATGTACTTTCCCTGGCTAATTTTTGGTTCTTCTATTTAACATTGGCTCAACTTTTTTTTTCAAGCAAGTATTTTAGTGTTAAGGTAGAATTGATGGAAATAGCACAGTAGTGGTCATTTTTTTCCCTTCAAACTAAACTCCCACAATATAGACTTTCTTTTGAGTGGTGACTTTTTTTGTAATAGTTTAACATAAAAACTGTCCAAATATGCCAAACTATTACTGTTCATCATTCTAATTTATTTTTTAAACCTAACATATGCTTACAAACACGTCTTTCAAAGTTTATGTAAGAAAAAGCTATGATTGATAGGGGGGAGACAAATAAAACACACAATCCGCACACGAAACATATTAATTGCCGTATTTCTAATATTTCATTCTATAGGTTAAGCTTCAATAGTGTGTTAACTTCAAAGAGTTAGCAAAATAAAATCTAGGATTTAGATTCACATTTGTAAAAATCTTTCTTTAAAAAAACAATAAAAAAATTTAACTTACGGTTCCAAGTCCAATTGATCATTCTTTAGCTTGGAGAATGCTTCTTTTTGTATCCGCCTTCTGTAAACGAGAAAGGGCATATTAACAATCAACAGTTCACACAAATGATGAGACGTTTAATAATTATAGACAAGAGTGTTTATTCCAGGATATCAATGGCCCTTTACTTTAAAAACCAAGCATGACATCCACTGCCATTTGAAAGATGGTTAAAATTATTCTACATTTATTTGAAATTCTTTAAATTGAGAATCTCAAACTGAAAAATGAGTAAAAAAAAATTTTTTTTAATGAATATTTGTAAAATTTATTTCAACAAACAATCTCAAAATATTTCTCTATCTTAAAAATGTAAATGCATTACCTTTTCCAATAGTGTTAATATATTGCAATCATATAACAAACTTTCAAAAGAAAAAAAAATTTCTTCAATCGAATAAATAGTTCATTCATAAAAAAACTTTCTGAAGCAACAAAATTCCTTTGCAAATTATGAGAAAAACTGATGAACATGACTAATAAATAAATCTTCTATAATTGAATTTTAGAATGAAAAGAAAATGGAGGTAATAAACTTAAAAACTATATAGAAAGCTAAATAAATATCTTTGCAGTTGATTTTTGCTTGTTTTATGTTTTTTTAGGAGAAAATGTAATATTGTCGAAATATGTGTGTGGAATATTTAGGTATCAGTTCATTATTTATGCATACTTGATTAATTGATTAAATTAAGTTTTTCTTTCTAGTAATTAGTTTAATCAAGTATGTTAGAATACACACACACGCGCGCACAGTGGATCCTGCTACATGCAATTCTTGTTATCAGCAACTGTTTTTCTATGCATGGATTATTATTAGTAAATAGATTACACAGAAGTCTTTAGTGAGCAACTGCCTGCTGCATGTGACTAATTTTTGATGGCAATAGGTTTAGTTGGTTTGGTTCACACACTTCAACTCATCGGGGTATTTTATGTCATGTTCTTATAGGAACAACTCTGTTTTTGTTTTGTTTTTAGATTTATAACCTTGACAGTTCTTTTCAGAAAATTCAAGATAATTCTAGGGTCCACTAAATAGAACAGGTTTTTTCAACTTGTTAATTCTTCTGTAGCATTTTTGATGTAAATATTTGAGTCTTGGGCACTCAAAAATATATTCCATAGTATATAGTTGTCTACATTGACATTGAGAAGGTGATTCAGTTTACAATATATAGGAATTGTCGCCTATGACAGGATCCACTGTTATAGACTTTAGTAAAGTAGGTCTCAAAAAAAAAAAAAAAGTAAAAGCAAAATATTTAACAAAGAATTTGATTTTCTATGACTATATTTGCATTTATTACAAGATTTTCTTGTTGACAAACATTTTTCTTTGTACACAATTTTTATACAAAGAAAAAGTAAAAAGTGCCAATTTCAAGATACTAATTCTGAATTATGGCAAGCCAAAATTACAAATAAGAAAAATGAAGTATCAAATATTTATTGATTAAAAGACTTATTTATCTGGATCTCTTCAGCAAAGCTAAGAGGGTTTGCCATTAAACTTAGGAATGTAGTACAAATGTTTTAATTTATATATGGATTGTTCTAAGAATCAGGAGTTGATTAATTTCAAAAATATTTAAACCATTGACAAATACCATACAACTGTAGATAATCTTTAGACCAAATTTCTGTTTTCACATTTCTAATACTTTTAGCCTTTTATCTTCATACATTTCTTTTATCTTACCAGTTTCTTAGGGTTTGCTTTTATGCATTCTGACCTAATTTTATATATAGCTTCCAAGTGTGTTGTACATCTATCTTTAGATGGTTATCTATTCTAGTCTAACCAAATTCAATATTTTTTAGACTAGATATGAGGCATATGTAGATTGATTTGTTTTATGGCAAATCAACCCTTTCAGACATCAGGCATAGCTATTGCAAAAGCAAAAGATGTTAACAGGGCAATCATAGTTTTGCCCACATTAGATTTGATAGTATAGAATTTTATTAAGTTAGAAACCTTTTAACAGATAAAGGACTTAAACTAATGACTTAGACATTTATATTCAGAATTTCAATTAAACTTTCATATCAATATATATATATATATATATACACACACACATAAATTTGGGAGAACCTAGACGCAAGTTTCATCTTTATTAGGAATCATCAGTAGGATATAATCCTCAACAATACATATATATATACATTCACACAAATACACACACACATACATACATACATACATACACACACACAGATAGATAGATAGATAGATAAATGCATACATATTAATTCATTGAATTCTGGAATCAACACAATTTTTTTTTAAATTTCCCCACAAATCACATTTAATGCCTAACAATGTTTAGGCATGCTATATCATGTTGAATCATTAAAACAAATCCAAGCATTTTTTTTTTTTATCAAAACAGAAACTAGTTTTATGTATTGATATTAAAATCATGTTTTTTTTTCATTAAGTCATGAAATTTGCCAAAATTTACACATAAAATCTTAATGTATAGTCAGGAAATTTTTAAAGAAAAAAAAAGAAAAAAAAAACATCATTATCATCATCATCATCGTGGAGTATTTTTTTGAATCAAGGAAATGGAAATGGGTGGAGAGGGATCATAGTTAGTAAAATTTCATAACAGGGAACTGAGGGTAGGGGAAAATAGAGGCGGTACAATAGGTGGGTAGACAACAAAACAACTGACAATTACAGCATTTGTTTAATTACAATATCAATTAATCTAAAGACTTTTTTTTATTGGTTTTAGCTCTAATATAGCCTAATATCAAGTTTAAACATTTTTAGAATTATTAATTCATAATGCAAGGTGGCATTTTATCAAATATATCTATGGGAATAAATAAATAGATAATATCCTGAAGGATATTTTTTTTTTTTTTTAAGTTTAATTATCACCAATAAAAAAAGTTATAAAACCAAGCTATAATTTGTAAGAATAAGATTATACATAAACTTCATGTAAATTAAATGATTTTTTTAAAGATACTATTTTCTAAATGAATACTGTCAAATTATCATTTAATTCAGACAAGGAATGAAGCATTTTAATTATTACAATTAATCATTAAATTTATTATTTAAATAAATTTTATGTAAATAATTTTTTTTTAATAAAACATGAGTTAAATTAACCTATAAACTACTTTAAACACATTTTTTTTAAATCTATCAGTAATTCAACTACATCTAGCATAAGATTATTAAATTGATAATTATGAATTACCTTGGATTGACTGTCCGTGACTCGTATGATGTGAAATTAGATGATCCTAAGAGCGCTGTGAGATTCCTAAAAATTGAAAAATAAAAGATAGAAACTGCTGTAATTCATTCAGAAAAAATCCCATGAAACAATGACAAAAAGAAAAAGAAAAAAAAGGAACATAAAAAACTAATCAAAATTATGAAAAAGAAAAAAAAAGAAAAGGAAAAAAGAAACATCACTAGAATATATCACACACATAAATTTCAATGGGTAACCCTTTGATATACCCAATTTTATGTATCTGTACACAACTATGATTATGTGTGTAGAAAAAATATATGTAAATAATAATCAAGACATAAGAAGTCATTTCATTAATATTGTCTTTCACTCAATCCAAGTTTTAATCATGGGATCAGTCAAATTAATCACAAATCTGAATATTTCCTACAACATTGTGAGACAGGACACTTTCAATGATTATTGTAGATAAAATAATATCTACTGGTTAATAATATTGTCAAAAAATGTATCATTGTCATATAAAATAATTTTCATAACTTATTAAAGATTTACTGGAGAACAGAGATTCTCAACAGCCCTGCCCTGATATTTTAATGTGGCAGACTGAGAAACACTGTTCTAGATATAACTTAGATTTTGTAAGACTAGGAAACTCACAGCACATTTTTTCATGATAAAGTTGATTAGTATAGACCTCCAACACTCTTTTAAGAAAACACCCAATCCCAACTAATTTGGGATACAAAGATATTTATATAAAAACGAAGTTTGGTACTAGCTAAATCCTTTCATAACTTTTTGAAATGAAGTTGATAAACTATACTTTCAAAAAATATTGAATGAACATTTTCGGGGTGTATTTCAAATTATAAAATTGTTTAAGACAAAAGATCATCATTATAAGTTTTAACAAACTGACTGAAATGATGTTCTTGCAATCAGTTCCATCTTTCAAAATATAATATTTATTACACATAATGAAAAGTAACATTAGCTAAGAAGTGAAGATTAATAAATAAATTATGTAATTTTTTTCAATGATAAAACTCCAAAGTAATATAGGTCTAAAAACCTCTTGGAAAATTGTACAAATCAAAGTAAAATCAAATCAAATTTATACAATTATCATAATATCTTTTATGTAAGTATATATACTAGCTAGATGTTTCTCAAAAATACAAAATGTTCTAAAATATATTCCTATACATCAGTAAAAATCAGACAGAATTTTCTTTTTAATGTAGCATAAAAAAAGATAAACAAAAAACTTTTTAAAAAAAAACAAAACAAAAAGTTCCTTTTTTTTTTTTCTTTTGTCATACCAATCCCAAACATTGTTCTAGATTACAAAGGTTTTTATTATTTGTTTTGCAGTTATTTTGCTTTTGCTAATTACCACCAAATATTTATTAAAGTCTTAGATGATGATAAAAGGAACCACCTTGTAGTCATTATTACTATGTTAATTTTCACTTGTGGTTTAAAAAAGTTAGTTATACAAGTTTCAAAATAAATGCTAAAGAGCAAATTTAAAAAAATTATTTTTGTTAAAAAATAAAATAAAAACAAATAAGGCTTGATAAATCTAGGCCAATAACACATTTCCTAATTGAATAAATACTTGCTTAAAAAGCTTGACAGAACATGTTAAGAAAAGCTTATACATTCATCTATATAAAATCAATCATAAAAATGGCAATAATTTATCAGCAACAATGCTGATTACACATTTTAAAAATAAACAATGTATACATTATTATAAACAATAATAGTTTATACTACTGCAAAAAAGAAGAAATATATTATACCAATTCATTTAGTCAAAAGTCATGTTTCATAAGAGAAATAAGTTTACTTAAATTAAATCATATAAAAAAAAAGTACCATTGAATTTTTTTTATTAAAACATTTGAATATAAAAGTGAAATATAAAGTACATCATGAAAAAATATTTTCAACAAAACTTTTCTTCCAGGTTTAATTTCAAAAACATGTTATGAAACCTGATATCTAATTTTTGAAGTTGGAATGTTTTTTTTAGTTTTTTTTTGTTTTTTCTTTTACTTCTCTTACTAAAAATATTCTAAAGTAAGACAATTATAGATTTTAATAGTAATCTAAATAAAAATGTTGTAAAATCTTAGCTAAATTACAAACTTAATCAAATAAGATTTTCAAAAAGGAAGGAATTTTAACTCTCTAACTTATAAACACAGCAAGAATATTAACATAACTGATTTAAATACAAGGATTAAAATTAGATAAACTTTCAATTATTTATGGATAGCTTCTTAAAAAAAAAAGAAATGACTAAAGAATACAAAACCAAAATTTACCTTATATTTTTAGTCAAAGGTGCTATATTAAAAAACATTCATTAAATTAATCTGGTTTGTGATTTTATGTGTGTGTGTGTGCATATGTATAAATATATAAGAAAATGTACATTGATAAACCAAAGTTATCACACAATATACTCACGTTACAGGTTGAGACGGGTCTTCTGCTAATTCAACCTCTTCTCCCTGGATTTCCTGGAAACATTTCTCACAATAAACATATCTAATCAAAAGAGAATAAGAAAATAATTTTTAGATTTTTATAATAAAATCATAACATTCAATAAAGTCTAAATAAATGATTTCAATTCTAAAAGTTTTCTAATTGCTAGTGACATAGAATTTATATCAATGTTATACAAAGTAATCAAAATGGATTTTATCATTAGAATTCTGAAAAAAAAATCCATGATTTGTCTAGCAACAATAAATAAGATCTATTCCAAATATACCATTATATAATGAATGTCCTCTTGATAGCCTCAGAAATATTTATATTAGAGTGACTTCATGTTTCAATTGCAATTAGCAAAAAATATCAAAGTAATCAATAATACATTACAATTTATATGCATAATATTCAATGAATACTGCTTATATTAAAAGCAATTTGATACTAAAATAGCACTAAATTATTTTGATCAAGTCTATTCAAAACTAAATATAAAAGATATTTGAAAAGTTTAAAAATAAAATAATTTAAAGGTAAAATTTTACCTGTTTTGGTAGCTATAATATACAGCATCCCGAGGTATTGTACACAATTGTTTTCCATAACAACAAAGCACTTGTGGACTGAAAACAAACTTGCGGCCACAACAATAGCCTAGGGACTGCATAACTTGATCAATTTCCCCTTCAAAGACCTCAGCCAACTGAAGAAGAAAAATATATACACAATTAAGAAGAGTACAATTAGTTAAAATCAAAAAGTTTAATAATCATTACAGCTTAATAATTGAGTTTATAAGAGCAACACAAAAAAAAACTCAAGAAAGCCAATACATTTTTTGTAACAATTTTTACAAATTGACTAATAAAAACTTATAAAGAATATTGATTTCTAAATTTATTATACTTTTTATCAATGAAATTTCAAAAAACAAAACGTATTAATCTTACCTTTGAACAGTATTTATAGACTCTGGAAGTTTTCCTATTGTATAGCCATGCATTATCAAACATAAGCCACACATCATCAACATACTGCCATGGGTCTTGATACTGTCCAGTGTCTAATTTTCTTTTAATAGTGGAGAGATCCATGGGCTTTTTGATTATCATAAAATAATCCTGTAATAGAAAAAGTACTAATAATTCATTTTTGAATGTATTTCCCAGAGTAATTAATATTACTAGTTTATTAGCATTTCTATTAAAAAATAAATAAGATTTTAGAAAGTTGAGTTGGGTGACAAAATAATTCTTTTTCTTTAGGTAATATTCAATTTCTAAATTCATCTAACTTGTAGGACAGCTACTAAGTTAATACACTTAAATTGGTAAAATGATCACCTTGATATAAGAATTCTATTTGGTTATTAACCAAACTTCATACCAAAAATGTAACTATGCTTGAAATTTCAAGTAATAATACAGAATAGAAGGGGGAGTAGAGGGGAAAAGGGAGAGGCAAGATCTAACATGCCAAAATGAGAGAGAGAGAGAGAGGGAGTGTTAGAAAAAAAAAACCCAAAAAGCAAAGTCAATACATAGTTTGAGTCATACAAACATCAACTGATACAAACCATGAACACATTAAAAAATTGCTGTTTTTAAATCTATCCATTCCTTGATTGAAAGTTTTATTTCTAAAATAAGAATTATATTGATTGTTCTTGTTCATAATAGATATTAAATAAGCATACCTGTCGAAACTGTATCCAAGTTGTAACAAACTAAATTTTTCAACATTTTTTAAATATATCATTTTATATTGAAAAAAAAAGGTCAATTTTATCTAAATTGAGATTCGAAAATAGTCAGGCCCCATATTAATTTTTCTTTAATGAGTTGGAAATAAGAAATCCTTTGCAAACACCAAATTTCTGGTCGTTGCACAATAATCAAAAATTGAACCGCAACTGTAATATTTAGTAAAGTTTAAAAAATGCATAAACTTCTTACAATATAACAAAATAATTTAAATTTCATTAATTCAAAAGAACTGAATATTATAATTAATACTAATTAAGAAAAAAAATGATAAAAACAATTGCACTTTTATTTCTAAAGAAATGGGAAAACAACATAAGAAAAGATAATAATAATGATAATAACAAAAGAGCATGGGAAGAACCATTAATTTTTTTTTTTTTAATTAAATAAAAGAAAAATGTCCATGAAAAAAAATTCCTTAAGAAATTTCCTTATGAAAGCATAAAAATGGCAAGATAATTCCATGGTAATTTGACCATTATTTTAGAGATGTTCACAAACAAAGCCAAAAACTTCTTCAAGGACAGAAAAAACAATAACCCAACATAATATTAAGATTGGCCAATGAGAAAAGGAAAAAAAATAGCTAGAGAGGTGGGAGAGAAAGAGAGAGAAAAGATTATAAAGTTTTTTAAAAAGCCTTGATCTTCCTCCATAAATCTATATCCTAGAAAATTGCCTGTACTCTTTATAAATATATATATATGTATATGTATATATACATACACATATATGATATATAAATAATCCTATGCACACCTTACATATATTTTTAGAATAGATACACTTAAATTGAAATGCTCTTTTTGAGTTTACCAACTGACCTTAAAATGTTTCCATTTCTTGTCCTGTGTCTGTGTTAGATGGGGAAGCTGTTTCAGAAGAAATAGTGCAAACATTCTAAGGTTAGTCAGTAAAATCAAAAGAGCATTTTAATTTATCTCTATCAATTCTAACTACATCTCTGTACAGCAGAACAGAGGAAAAGGATGTTGTCACTCATAACAAGACAAAATATAATAAGATTAGAACAAAATTTGAGGAGAGAGAAAAGAGAGAGAGAGAGAGAGAAAGAGAGAAATTAGAGATACTATTAACACCGAGAAGAATAAATTCTGGATAGAAAGGAATCTATGATTATTTGCTCATTTATTTTAATAGAATACTTTTAATAGATTTTCTTTAAAAGAAAGCTACAAGAAATTTTTTGAGAACCCAGAAATACACACGCATTTTTTTTTTTTTTTAACTTAATACTTAATATTATTGAAAAAAAAAACAATTTAATAGTTATTGCTGAATTGAAATACCAGTAAACATAAGATATACATTGATTACAGTTAAAAATTATATGAATGCTATTGCACACTGTCGCTTCTGAAGATTTAAAAAGAATGAATTTTTTCAGCCACTTACTCCTTAAAAAAAAAAAAAAAAAAATCTTCAATGAATTTTAAAATAGCATGCATATTTTTCTCAATTTTTTTTATTACCTTATTTTCAAACTAAAATTTTTTTTTTCTTAGGATAATTTCTCAGATTTTTCTTTTGAGAGGAAGAAAGAGAGAAAGTAAAAGCAAGAGAGAAAACTCTTAGGTGTTTGTATCCAATCAATCAATACCTAAAAACCATGTGTGAGAGTGTGTTTGAGAGAGTATGTGAGTGAAAATGTGTGAAAGAGAGAAAGAGAGAGAGAGAGAAAGAAAGAAAGAAAGAGAATATGTATTTTCCATTGAGTTGTAGCACTGTATCATCATCATCATCATCATCATCATCCACTTCTGAACTGGCAGGAACTTGGGTGGCAAAGCTTTCTTCAACAGAAACTGTCGCAGATAGCAGAGCAACTGGAGAATACAAGCCAATAATGACATTTCAAGAGAGTCAAAAGGCCAGAATATATAATCCAATACCAGTGAAGGGAATAGGGTGGGCTTCTTCATATTGATAACAAAATTAATGTATCTATCATTATCATAATTATATTATATTATTATAATTATTATTATATAAAGAGGAGGGAACATATGGGAGATTTATTAAGCAGTAGGTCTTTTACAAGTAGACATTCTTAGTATATATTCCAAGATAAAACTACTAAATTTCAGACCAAACTACTGAAAGATCCCAAATGTAGAATTTATTGATAAATATGTTATTGTAGTATAAGAATTACAGATTATTTAACAAAGTGAATTATTCTATGTTTATAATATCAAGAAAATGCACAAGCAACAAATTAGTTAGTGAAATGTAAAGTCATGTATTTTAAGATATTCCCCCAAACCCGCCAAAAAAATTAAAAATAATATCCTTATAATTTTCTTTATAATAGAATAATAAAAAGATTCCCGTATTAAACATTTACCAATTCATAAAAGTATTTCAAAGTTATATATGGATATAAATAATTTTGAAGAGATTGATATATTTATAAATTATAGGGACCAACACAATAAATTATGATAGCGATTAAAAGATAAGATACTAAACAATACAGAGTTCCTACAGTTTTATTAAGTACAAGAAAAGGAAAACATAAATAAAAAGTATACCCTATATATCAATGGAAATACAAATAAAAATAAATTCAAATTTATCTATCAAATAAAATCAGCAATTTATAAAACTCAAAAGATTGTTAAGAGTAAACAACTGAAATTGAATAGAAAGAGTTCTGATTCTAACTAACAAACATCTCCAATTTGAAAAATAAAAAAAAGACTATACTAAAAAATTTTAAATAAAAATACTAACACATTAAAGGGTTAATTTAAAAGGCAACAGTCATTAAAAAGAAAAAAAAAACTGGCATGAACAAATTATTCTCTCATTCAATCTAATCAAAGAGGCAGAGACTGACTAAAAAATGAATTAAATGCTAATCTTATATCAAGGTGATCATTTATGGAGAAATCAAGGCTTAAAGATAGATTTAATTCAGTAAACAAATACAAACAATTCAATTATATAAGGGTAATTGGGGAAAATATTTTATAAAATCTGGATCAAATAAATAATTCAAGAAAATGATTACAGGAAATAATAATCAAACCAATTTGCAAATCTTATTTAAAAATAATTGTCACATTATTTGTACAAGTTTACATTTAATGTAAAATTAGTTTTGAACTATAAATTTTAAGATAAACAAGTTTTAGGAATATAAGCAAATTAGAAAAGAATCTAAAATTTGTAAAAAAAAAATTTAATTTTAAGTGACAACAATATGATTGAGAGATAAAATACACAAAATAAAAATATGAGTTAACATTTTTTTTTTTTCAATTAAATACTAAAAAAAGGAATAAAGTCTGTAATTCGGACTTACAGGAATCTGCAGAAGACTAGGGTCAACCGGCTGTCTGAAAGGTAAAGACTCTGGGTCCTGCCTGTAGAGCTTTTCCAAAGTTGGCATCAGTGCCTGGCGCAATTCATCTGGTTTAAAAACTACAATTACAAATAATTTTTGTTAAGTTAATGAGAAAAGAAAAAAAAATAGATCAATAAAATAAGTTTACTTAAAATACCTAACTATAGGATATCAAGTCTTATATCATCTTTAAACAGATTTTTGACAAAAAAAAACAACCTTTAAAGACAAAATAAAATATTAATTAAATAGAATTTTTCTGGATGAAAATCTAGAACTCACATTTTACTTAATTTCAAGAAAATTACTACAAATTTTAAAAAAATGATAGTTTAGCATAATATATTAAAAACAAATTAGACTATACAAAATATTCAAAAACAGATCTTTAGAAAAAAAAAAGAAATGCTTATTGTTATCAACTCGAAAAAAGCATCTTTTAGTATTCATAAACAACTATTAATAACTATATTTTTAATATGAATTATAAAACTAATTATTTATACTAAATCCCAAAATAAATTCATCAAACAAAAAGGAAATATTTATGAAAGACATTTTCATCAAATTTTGAATTTATTTCACATCTGAAATGAATGTTTAAAATTTCTAGAATATTTTTTTTGTAATTCTTATTAATTTTACAAAGATAAAATATATTTCTTATCAATATTTTTTTTCTAAAAAAAAAAACACACACAATTTCTTTAATTGTTAATTGCAATACTAAAAGCTAAATAGTCTTAATTGAATATTGAGCAGCATTTAAAGGAATGAAAATAAAATGATTGGCATTACCTTTTTTAGATTTTGGTGGTGTGCTTGATCCTGAGGTGGTTTGTGCTAATGGTCCAAGAGGGCTAGCTTTTGATTCACCACCATTTATATTTTCTGTATTTCCACATGAAGTAGTTTCAGGACTAGTGTTTTCAGCAACAGGTTCTTCCTTCACCTGTGATGATAATGTCAATGGCTCATCTTTAACATCAGATTTAAGAGTTGAAGATTTAATGTCTGATAAATTTAGCTTGTTATCTGATTCCATTTCTTGTTTTATAAAATCCTGTTTTATAATTTCTTGTTTTATAAAGTCCTGTTTTATCATCTCCTGCTTTAGAAATTCTGGTTTTATTAATTCTGCTTTAACTTCTGTTTTAATCTCTGTTGGAGTAACAGTAGTGGTAGTTGCTGTTGTGGTAGCAGTGACTACAGAAGACACACTAGTGGTTGTAATTGTAGTTGTTGTAACAGTAGAAAGTGCTTCTGACAAACACAATCCAGGCTCCTGCTTCACTTTCAGTTCAGGCAATGGTTCAACAGATTCCTAAAAAATACAAATTTTAGAATATTAATCCTCTTGTTAAAATAATTAATAAATTTAATATCAATCAGTAAAAAAAATATAAAGAATGAGTTTTCAGAAATGTTTACTAAACACTTTAGGTAGTAACTAAGAAGAAACACATTTTTAAAAGATCAAATATAGAATAAAAAGGGTTTTATTCTTATTCAAAATCATATTTAACTATTAATTCTCATCATAAATATTATATAGTTAAAATCAATGTATTTGATTAAAATATTTTCTATTTATTGAAAATATAATCTTTAACGAGATGTTTAAATTAGTAACATTTGGAAATATAGTAAACTTCTCATTGAGAACTTATAATTCAAATTAGTTTCATATCATAGAACTGGGCGACAAAAATCAATCTAAAACTAAGAAAAATTGTGTTTGACCTACTTCAAAAGATTTTTACTTATTGAAAGCGGTTTTCTATATATTTGAAAATTAATACATACTGGCATTGGTAACTGCTTCCCCTTGGATATAATTTCTGGTTGATTTGGCTGTGTTATTTGTTTTGGTGTTAATGGTTGAGGCTTTTGAGGTGTTAATGCCTTTTGACCTGAACCACCTTGTTGAGATTGTGGCAAAACTTTTTGTGGAGTGTTGGACTGAGGAGTTGTAGGTTGAGAAAGAGGCTGCTGTTGTTTGGGTGTATGCTGTTGTGGTGTAGGTGGTTTCTGTTGAGATGCTTGCTGGGGCTGGGGTGTGGGTTGCTGTGACTGTTGTGATACTTGGGGAGGTTGTGGTTGAAGGGTTGCCTGTTGTTGTTGCTGTTGTTGTGTTGGAGTTGGTTGCTGGGGTTGCATAGGCTGTGTTTGTGGTGGTATTTGCATAGACGGCTGCATGTGCGTCTGTGGAAGCGTTACTGATTGCTGCTGAGTTGTTGAAGGAACGGTTGGAAGAGGCTGTGTTTGTGGCTGTTGAGGAATTGACTGATGTGTCTGAGCCTGGGCTGGTGCCGTTGGTTGCTGCTGAGGAATTGGCAGTGGCTGAGATTCAGAAAGTAATCCACTTAGTTGTGAAGGAATTTGTTGTAGTGGCTGAAAGAAATAAGAAAAAAATTAACATTCAATTATTGAAATCATAACTATTTCATAAAGGAAAATAAAATCAGACAATACAGAAAATAATTGAAAATTAAAACTCAAGCAATCTTTATGCATGTTAAAACTAAAAAAACAAAATGTTATACATTTACAAATAATTTGTGATAATTTTTCTATTGAAATTCCCAAAAAATTTTAATTTTACATAAATTTTTTAAAACATTCCGAATTTTAATACACATTTCAAATTATAGATAATTAAAAAGTATATTTGATGTGTAGATAATTTGGAATCAATTTCTATATTATTTTTCTTGAATTAAACAGATGTTAGTTGTCATATAACATGCATTATTCATAAAGTTATTTAAGAGATTTTCTCAAACAGTAATTACTAAAATTCCCAAAGCTAAACGTCACTGGTTAAAGTTAATGATCATCAAAAAAACTGTATTGCATTTGCAAGCCCCACTTTATTGGCCAATCATCATATTGAAACAAAATATAAAAAATAGTTTAATCATTATCTTTAAAAAAAATAAAATATTTCTATGTTCTAATAAATATTAATGACATTTATTAATAAAATGTAACACAAATCCATATATTTTCTAATCAAGCAAAATAGCTTAAGAAAATCATTTAACAAAATAAAGTATTTATTTTGAATTAATGGCAATGAATTCATTTTGTTGATTCTTTCACAAATGTAAAGTAATTTATTTTGCATAACTACATATTTACAGCATTTTTTTAAATTAATGTAAAAATTTAACTCAGTGTGTCATCTATAGTAACAAATTAAACACCAATTTTTTAATTCTGATATATTTACACACACACACAAGTGCATATACATACACAGAAATTTGGTAATAATGAAAATCTTTTGTAAAATTATAAAGCATATTATTTACACACAAATTCTAAGTGATAAAATTAAATTGTAATTTCTGTAGAAACTCATATGAATTTAAGGATTATTTTAAAAATGTGCAAAAGAGTGTGCCAAGCATTTTAATATGTGCAATTCTTGGTGCAACCAGGTAAAGTGAGCAGTTTGATCATAATAGTGGTATTTTTCAATTTTTTTTTTTCTGAGACATGCACTAAAAGTAAAATTAGAATACTTCTATTTTAATGTAAGCAGATTGTGTTTTAATATATATAACAAAATATTTTGTCTTCTCATTTTGGTTAACCAGAAAGAGCAATATAATAAATTTGACTTCATAAAACAATTGAGGAGTTTAAAAAAAAGCAATTGAGAATATATAAAGTGTTCATACATCAACGTGATACGAAGGACTTGAAGCAATTATTGCCGAAGGCGATACTGACGAGACTACAGGTGATGACAAGGGTGGAGATGGTGTTGGGTTTGTACTTGCCGGACCAGAACTGCGACTGACAGCTTGTGCAAATTGTGTTGGCACATCTACCCTATTTGGTCGCACACTGACTGGAGGAGGAGGAGGAGTTGTGCGAGGTGGTAATGAAGCTGCCATTGGCAATCTCTGCATCGGAGTTCCTGGGGGCAACCCATAAGGATCAGGACTCTGTAGCTGTGTTGGCAATCGTTGACCAGAATTTAAAAGAGGCCCATCTGGTGAAATAGAAATAGTTACAAAATTTTTTTAATGAAATAACATTACATTTAATGTACATAATCATAATTGATGATATCCTTTCAATAAATAAGTATGGACTCACTGTATTAGACATTATGAAAATAAATTTAATCAAAGTTCATGTTCCATTTACAATACAAAGATAACAGATCGTATTGTTAATGTTTTTTTTTTTTCAATGTTTAATTTTAATGAAATTTAACATTCAATGTTGTTTCAAATTTAAATTTTTTGCTTTAATGGATATTTTAATATCCAGTTTTGGAATTGTTTAAAGATTTTTATTGTTTTTGAAGCCTATATCTAATATAGAATTTATTTACAATAAACTTGGCAACAAAGTGTTTCAAGTTTTGTCAAATAATTGAAAGCTTTTAAAACAATTTGATAAAGTAATAAAGTTTTAAACTTACTTGGTTGACCTGCAGGACGCATTGGAATATTAGGTTGATTAGCAGGAACAGGCTGCATATTTTGTTGTTGCCTTTTCATTCTTTTTTCTTCTAATTCCTTTTGTATTTTATAAATTTTTTCTGCTAATAAGTGATAATACTCTTCCTGCAATCAAAAAAAAATATATCAATTTTACTAACTATTCAAAAGTTTTACTTACCCATCTGTGCACAAATATATAATTGATAAAGTAAATGCATACATATACTTTAATGTATATAAAACCATTAAATAGATCTATTCGTAGGATATAAAAGCTTATTTTCTCTTTATAAAATAGGTACTCACATTTACAAATTTTTACACTCCTTAAGGCATTTTATAAAAGTTAGGAATATGAGCTTAAAGTTTCTTAATGTGTGGTATATAAGAGCTGTCATTCCTTTACATTATATCATGTACACATAAAACATCCTATATATTCTATATGTAGGTGTACGTATATATACATATATATTTGCGTGTGAAGAAAAACTTTTTATATTAATAAATTCAACTTTATAAATTCAAGTAACTTTATTGGTTCTGAAAAATAAATAAATAAAACATACATCAACATATGTAAAACACTTTTAAGCGTAATTTTTAATAAATAAACTTAGAATAATATATTATCTGAATTGTACGTTGTTTTAGATACTCTTAAAATAATTATTTAAGCAGCACAATCACCTACTCATAAACACATAGAAATTCAATAAGAATGCTTAAGCAATTAAAAGATAGAATTAAATATTAATATTAAAAATAAAAATCTTTAACACTTACTCTGTCATTAGCTGTTTCATACATGTCTCCCTCAACTTTCTTGGCATAATCGACTAGATTTTTCATTCTCCTATCCTTGTATGCTGCTGGATCAGGAGTAGGAAATATTGCATGTACTCTAGAAAGCAAAAAGTAAATTTTATATTATTTTAGTATTATATTTATTGTTTATTATATTAGTATGATAAAAAAAATTCATTGAAGTAAAATAGAATTAAAATCCATTACTCGTAACAAGAAAAGATATAAAAAAATTAATAAAATAAGAATAGTTTAAAGACATGTATTAAGAGATATGTGTGTATGTGTCCATTACACACACATACAAAAGGTGGGCTCATAATGATAGGATACTTTTTAAATGCTATGTCCCATCACCTGTATATAATGAACATATTCCAAGAATCAAAATGCTAAAAGTAAAAGTCGGCAGTGAGGAAAATAATGAAATATATTCAAAAAGACGTAAAAATTCCAAAATAAATTTAAATAGTTTAATTAAATATTGTACAAGCCCTGGTAACAATTGAAAATTTGAAAAAAACAATAAAAATTCAAAAATATACTTACAACCTATGAACAAGATGATTTCGTAAATCTTGAGTGACACACTGATGCCATGACTTTGAGCCTCTATTAGTCTGATTCAAAGCTTGTACCCCAGTATTGGCAGCAACTCCACTTGCTACACCAGTGAATAAAACACCAGTGGCTTGTGGTCTTTGTATCATATCTTGACGTTGGGCATTCTGATTATTAGGGTTCAACTGAGCTGATATCATAGCTGGCTGAGGTGGAACTTGGCCTAATAAAATGTAAAATAAGGTAAAATCATTAAAAAAATGTTCAAACTAATTAAAATATAATTTTCATTAACACACAAGGATCAGAAAATATTTTTAATTTTAATTGTAAAATCCATTAATGAAATCCATTTATTAAAATTTGTTTCATTTTGTGAAAAAGTTTTTATACTAACCTGGTTGATTTGAAATGCTTGGTCGAATAGGAGGAACTGCATTACCACTCGTGGCTTGCTTGTAAGTAAGCCCTAAGGCATCATATGCACGCTGCATATCTCTAACACCAGGAGACTGAGTGCTAACAGGTACACTATGTGTCTGCTGTACAACTGAAAGGAAAAATAATTTCATTTTATAGAATATCAACCTATAACAAGCCTACACCAAGTTTATTTGGGTTTAGTGGCAATGAAAAATGAATTTTTGTTCATGTCATAACACTTGCTATATATTACAACACACCTATTAAAATAACAGAAGGAAGCAAGAATAGTAGCCAGTAAAGTTTAACATATTTGTGTGCCAAAAAATGGCATGTTATATTACTGATCCAAGTTTTGTCCATTAAAAACATATAATCCACTTTAATCAAGGTTCAATACCATGCTGCTGACTAACCACTTATTATGTTAAACATTAAATCTGTGAAAATGAGTTATACAGAGGTATGATATATATTTGGTCAAACACCAAACCAAGTTAGGCACATGGCCAGTTTTAGGTGCTCATCATATTTATAATTCAGATACGAGTCAAAACAATTGCATTCAATCTTTAATGTGTATGTATGTATATAGCAGTAAAAAACACGACTTTAGTGGCAGGTTAACTGATAG
>JAYKTE010154148.1:0-12995 GCA_036873565.1 Xipholeptos notoides | reverse complement strand
TTTTTAATATTTTTAATTCAATTTAGTATATTTAGGCAGAATATCATTATTCAGACAATTTTCATTAAAAAGAATTTAAATTTTCCTTTTCAATATTTTTAATTAAAAATTTACAGAAAAAATTAGAATTATCTCCCTTTGAAATACGAAATTTTGGCTGAAGATTTTTGGCCAAAGATTTTTGTGGTTGTTGAGGTGAATGAATTTATTTTGAAGGACAAAAAGGTTTTGACTGACGACAAGTTCGTCTTTGTATCCTTTTTTTTTAGCCTGGGGATTTAAAGAAAAGAAAAAAACCTCAAAATGACAGGCGTTGCTAAAAAAGCATGGGATCCTTGGAAAATGTACGACGTCAGTCCGAAAGAGATGGAAGCAATGAAAGAAAGATCTCAAATGAGGGAAGTTTTGAAACAGGAATGGCAGAAAAAGGTCACAAATCCCCACAGAGGAGTCGGGGGGTACATTGTAAGGAAGAATATCACTTTTTCATTATCAGTTTCAGGTGAAGAAATTTCAGCAAACTTGCAGTTTATACTCGGCAATTTTCTCAAGCATCGAGTATAAATGTCAGGACAGACAGCTCTGTTTCTGTTTGTTGTGTTCCAGACTTATTTGAAAGAGTTTCTCTGGAGAAATACTTTTAAAATTCAATTTTTTAACCCTTTGGACCCTGAAAGGCCGTTATATCGGCGCTGATGGCATAGGCCAAATGACGACACAGTCGATATTTCGGCCCTCCATGGTCCTCTAATAATAGAACGGCTGTGGTTGGTTGGCTAGTTGATAATTTTGCTAAACTTATTGTTTTTATTTCCGAAATATATCTATTTTAGTTCATTGAAAAAACAAATGAAATTCCGTATTTTATTGTCTGTTCAATTTTCTTTTGTTTCAGTTTCATTATTGAATATGTTTGAAATTTATTTGTCAAAACAAATTGTGTTTGTATATCCATTTGTGCAGGCCAGATAGCTTACTTGCCGTTTTGTCCAATCTGACTCGAAACAAACAACTAATATGAAGATGAGGACAATAGTTCGCAAAAATGGATATAGAGATTATAAAGAACCATACAGGATTCCCCAAGATAGACAAATGCAATGTATTAGAAAAAAAAAGAAATCTGTTAGTGTTACAACAAATTTGGTATGACACCGAAAAATCGGTGATGGGCGAAAAGAGCGTTCCCGAAAATTGGCGAGTTACTTGGGCTTAATAACTCGGCACTCTGCAAGTTTGCCGAAATTTCTTTTTCTCCCTTTTTTTAATCGTTAAAAGTTTACTTGAAGAAAAAAACCTAAAGATTATCGTAAAAATATTTAAAACTCTATTTTGGAATCCTTGAAATAAGGTTTTGTTTTAATGGCAACTAACTTCTAATTTGTTTTCCATCTTTATTTACTTTGAGAAAAAGTTAGTCCTAGTGATTATTCTCAACATTTTTTACATTAAATTCTCAATGTTTCGGACGATTATTAATCCTTTTTGACTATTTTTTTTTACTTTAGCTTTCTGACTTCCTAACGCACTCACTGGTGTTGGTGTACTTACTTTAGTTTCGTAAAATCCGACCAAATTATGAAATTTTTCTTAAAAATTTACCAAACCAGGAAATTATCTAATCAATAGGAATTTTTTCTTAACGGAGTCTCTTTAAAAATCTACCAAGAAAAATCACTTTCGATAGCCAATCGAATTGCATTACTTAAATTTACTTGTTTGTTATTAATTTTTCTGAATTAAATTTGATGAATTATCAATGAATTAACTTAGAATTGATTTATTAAAATGATTTCTTTTAAATTAAAATTTTTTTTCTTTATTTTTTTGTTATTTAAGTAAATTTCATTAGCCGGTGATTTTTTTCTGTTTCTTAAGCTCGAATTTATCGATTCCCTGAAGTGCAAAAGGGTCGAAAACTTTCATATTGATTAGGGTTTGCCTTTAGTGGAACGAAATGTATATTTCCATTCCATTTTTTAAAGAACCCCAAAACGCGTATGTCAGCGGTATTTACCGATAATTCCCTGATTTTTGGTAAAGAGAGACTCCGACTCCATTAAGAAAAAATTCCTATTGATTAGATAATTGAATTCCCTAATCTTTGGTAGATTCTTAAAGATTTCTTTAAGAAAAGTTTTTCTGTAACTTTCCCCAAACGAAATTTGGTTGTATTAATGTTTTTCTTTTGCAGTTTGATCCTCAACTTCAACGTTTCTACTCGATGCGGGTGACGGGCTTTCCTTATTTTAAAATGACGTTCAAATCGATTGCAATTGGGTTCAATCTTGTTGTCCTTCCTGTGGCCATTCTTGGCTATTTGGTGCACACCGATCGAGTAAGTCAATCACCTTTTATTCAAAATAAAACTCTTTAGATTCTCTATCAAATGATTTTGCCTTCTACAAGCATTATTTGGACTATTGTCCTCATCCTTATTATTTTCTGTCTCATCTACCTGAATTACCTCGGCTGATTTAAATTGACTCATTGTTTTTAGAACTATTTTTTTTTAAATTTTGTGTTAGTTTTATTTTAACGGATTTGTTATCTTCACAATCCTTGATATGACGCTTAATAATTTGTACATCTATTTTTTGTCTTTTAAAATCAAGTTATATATTAATTTAATAAAAATCCTGACGGATTTGTATTTTCTAAACTTCGACCCCAAAAATTTACGGGGGAAAAAAGCTGACCAAAATAAACGCAAAATGAATTCAGGAATTTTTTTTGTTTTTTGCATATAATCTTCCAATTTTTTAGTTGACAAATCATGAAAATATTTCTTTTCTTTTTTTTATAACAGGAAGAAAGAGAAAGAAAAATCCGCAATGGAGAAATTATGTACAAGGACAGATCGAATAAATTTATTTGAAGATTTTATTGTAGAATTTTTTTTTTTTCAAATTAGGTGGTTATCAGGAATAAAATATTTCTAGAAAAACGTTTTTTTTTCTTTTTTTTAATTGTTCAGAAGACATTTCTGGCTGATTTCTCAGAGGTTAATAATTTGATATTGGACTAATGTCCTTATTCTAAATACAGTTACAACTGATATGGCTTTCTAAAAGAATTGTTCATTTTTGGAATCTTTTTTTTTTGAAAAAAAAAAAAACTCACAAAATTCTTAACAAAACTTTATTTTATTCATCAAGGTTCATTGTTCTCCTTCTATTAACCCTTACAACCCTAACAGTACTTTCCCATAGCGCTACATCCTGAATTTGTACAAAAGTGGTACTTCACATGGCTTTGTTTAAAGAGTCTCAGAGCATTTCTTTATTTCCCTAATTCGCTGCCATTTTACAAACTAGTTTCGGCATGCACCATCAGCAGAAGTTTTGCCAAGTATTTCAAAATGAATCTTTCTATTCGGGGGAAAGTAAATAAACACACACACACAAGTACATATAACAAATAGTAACAATGTAACTTTCTATTTTTTGTTGGATTGAATTTTTTCCTATTTCATTGTGACGTAAGTAAATCCTTCACTTAAACTAGCAATTATTATCAAGATAAATACACAGAACAGAAATGAAGGCTTTATTTGGATTAAAAATAAAGGCTTTTTGTAAATGGTGTATTATGTTGTGATCTTTAAATAAGTCATTCACCTCTTAACCCGTTGAAGCCTGGTAATTCTCGCCTATAACCTGAGCATCTCCAGCAGTTTTTAGTTAAACTTTGAAAAATGATATTTTTAATCTCAAAAGTAAAGTTATTAAGTAAGCAGACAGTTTTGTGTCTTGTGACTGTTACGGATGTGTAAAATCGATTGGTAAATAGTTTCGTTATTGAAGTCATTGTTGTAGTCACTAACCAAAGCATCTTTGGAGTCAGAATCCAACAACAATGGAAGAAGCGCTTGTAGTTCTTATTTCTGATGGCTTCTGTCTGTCTTTAGAGATGATGGAAGGTGTTATCAACCCATTTAAGGTCGTCAGACGTCCTGCACAGAGATTTGTTTATAGTGGTGAAGGCTTGTGCAGCACCATCCACACTTATTGGAACTGCTGATTACACACAGTCAGTGCAAGTGAAGTTCTTATTACACTGGCTCATAGTAGGGTAATGATGGTGGACCTGAAGATCAGTCAACTGGCCTCTTAGGTCTTTTTAATAAAGCCAGTTTTCCAGCCTCTCTGGTTCAAACAGTTAAGCAGCAATGATTTAACTTGTCTTGCTCAAATTGCATTTTGAAACCAAGGGCAAAATATCTCTGGATAATTAATTTTTCAAACAGTGCCCAAAGTCAAGATCTCTCGCCCTTTCTTAATCAGCATTAATAACACTATACAATAAACACAAAAAACTTTGTTAGAAACCAAATCTTTTTATCTGGTTAAGAGATTAGCAAAAATCTAGAAATTATTTAAAAAAAATTAAAACAAAAGAATTCTTTTTATTATCTTTTATTTCCTGATTTCCTCAAATAAAACTGTTTTGAACATTTTTTTTTCTGAAGAAAAGAAAGAAAAACAAAATATTTTGGTCTTGTCTTTTTTTGTGTGCAAAAACAAGAGAAAGAAAAAGATTTCATCAAACTTGAATTTTTTTTCCCTTTAATTTTCTGCAACCAAATTCAAGTTGTTCATTTTGAAAACCAATAAAAAGAAACAAAACTTTTCTGGTTAAGAACAAAAATAAATAAAAAAATTTTTTATGTAAATTCCCCTTGGTAGAGGTTTGACTTGTGACCTTTTATTTCTATATACTTGATTACTTTTCTTACTCAAGCCAAGTTGTTATATGACGTTCAAAATTATTTAGTTGTTGTTGGGCAGGAAATCCTCTCTTTAACCGTTCCGGCTTGGATCAGTCTTCCTGTTGTTTGTAGAGTTTTTGCAATCGCAGAGTAGCTGGAAGTGGATTTGTTGTTGGCTATTTTACCATTTCTTTTAATTCTGTAGTTATTAATAGGGCTATGACAATATGCTTTTATTAAAGAATATTCTTGTCACTATACTATTTTGTGATTTTATCATTTCTTTTAATTCTGTAGTTATTGGTAGGGCTCTCAGTCCTACTTATACAGATTTTTCTTGTTTTTTTTTCCAAACATATTGAAGTAAAGTTTCATTGGTTTTCAAAACAAACAAAATAGAAATTGAGAAGAAGAAGAAGAAGAAAAAGCCAGTTTTTTTTTTTTTTGAAAATGAATGAAAACCTGCTGGTATGGACAAGTTTGTGTGCCAAACATTTGAATAGTGGATGCTATGAATAAATGAATGAATAAACTGTGGCTATTAAATAAGCCCTTAAATGATGGTGGTGGTAGTAGTGATGTGGTTAGCAATGTTACAGAGCCAGCCAAGTCAAGGCAAGGCTGCATGGCTGGCTAAAAATTAGTGTCTTGATATGGTGAGCCACAATGAACTCCAAACAAATTTGTTTCTGGTAAAGTTTTTCTTTATTTCTTTTTTTTTTTTTAAATTTACTTTTAAAAACAATAACAAAATCAACTGAAAAGTGAATCAAACTTTTAAACAAAAAAAATAAGACATTATTTTTCTTTTTTTTCCCCATAATGCATCAATGTTTCTTCCTTTTTTTACAAAAAGTTTTCTTCTATCAATGAATTAAAAAAAAAGGCAAGGTTTGATTGTGTGTTTTGTTTGTTTTTAAAAAAACAAAAAAACAAGAATGCATTGAAAAACAAAAAAACCCCAGCTTTCCTCACTTACGTTTACAAAATAATTTCCCTCATGGATCCAGTGGAATAGAAGAGTTTATCAAGAACGAGAGACGGATTTGTTTTTAGCAAAAAGACTTCATGATAAACCAATCTTTCTTTCTTTCTTTCTTTCTTTTTCATCTTTAAACACCTGCGAATGAAAATCTACTGTTTGGGTTTGTTTTTTTGTTTTTTTAAACTTTGTTAAAATTGTGGGTATCCAGTAAAACTTACTCTACCACATCTACATCTTTTTTTCTTCATAGAATAAAGTGTTGAGATTTGATTTGTATAAATATATATATATATATATATACACACACACATGGTGTAACCCGGATATATGAGAGTTTTTGGACCAAAGAAGTCTCTTATATACGTTTCTAATCTAAATCTCTTATATCCGGGTTACACACATATACATGTATATATTTAAATTCTGACAGTATAAATGAAATTCCCCGTATTATTTATGAATTAATATCAATAAATTATTTGGAAATTTTCATATAGACCTATTTCATTCTTCTTATTATTATTGCACTGATGATTTCTAATAAGAATGAAATAGGCCTATATGCAAATTTCCAAATAATTTGTTGATATTAATTCATAAATAATACGGTGAATTTCATTTATAAAACAAACACACACATATATATATATATATATATATATATATATATATGTATGAATAAAATTTAGTTAAAGGACAACATAGACTTTGTAGAAAGTCAGAAGTCAGTGTGTGAAACACTTTGGTGCAAAATATGAACTTTAAATGAAAAGACGAACGGCCATAATAATTAGAGAGAGAGAAAAAAAAAAGGAGAAAAGGAAAGATAAAGAATGTTCTTCAAGAAAATAATTTAGAAAATATTAAAAAATAGAAACTTCTTTTAAATTTCTTCTTTTTTGAATTTTTATCGTTTCATTTTCCATAAGGCCTTTTTCTTTTTTTGGTGAAGACAACCAAGTAGACTGTAAATGCAACAAGATGTGCTAAATTCTGGTTTGAAATGCAAGCGGATCAGGTTGAGTTGAAATTCAAAATGGTTTGGATCTTTTAAAGATGAAGCATTGCATGGCATTAACTTTGACAACAACTTTTCTGTTTTTGGTTTAAACAGAGGAAGTCCACTTGGGCCAGTGGATAGGCAGTCAAACTTTGGAATGTGGGGGTTCATACTTTTCCCAAGGGTATTAGTCCAAATGTGAACGACTGGGATTCAAACTCACGTATTACAATTCCAAAGTCTGACTGCCCCAAGTGGACTTCCCCGTTTTGATAGAGAGACAAGTCAATAGATTCATTCAAATCAAAAAGTTGTCAAAACCAAATGATGTCACCCAACCCGACAGGGCTTCATTTCAAAAACAGAATGGGGGGAAGGAGGGAGAGAGAGAGAGAGAGAGAGGGAGGGAGGGAGAGAACAAGAAGGAAATCAAAAGATTTCAATCCCTGCATCTAATTCCATTCATCTTGGTTTCTACAACAATCACCAAAAGTGAAGGAAACAGAAATAATAATCTGTCATTTTTTTTTATCCTCTTTTAAATAGGAGATTATCATTATTATCATTATGTGGAGGGGGGGGGCAAGAGAAGTTCAAAGTGTTAAAATATAGTTTGGTCTGTGAAGAGGACAGATTAGTTAGTTTAACAGACAGACAATGAACAGAAAGAAGGTAAATTATACCAAGATTCAATCCAGTCAACATACAGACTTTTTTAAAACTTTATTTTTTATTTTTTTTTTTATTTCTTTCTTCCATTTAGTCTAACAGCAAATCACACACACACACACACACTCCAAGTTATTATTCAGTTGCATTCCTATGTATTTATTTATATACACACATTTACATTACAATTTTGCTCATAAAATGCACATACACACACTCTCTTTCCAATTATGATATATAATGAGAACAATTAACAATGGAGAGAGAGAGAGAGAGAGGGAGGGAGAGATAAAGAGAGGGAGAGATGAATGTATACTTTTAATGGAAATTATTGAAGGCTTTATTGTTGTCCATCTTGGCTTGAGTCGGTGGCTAAAAAGCATGATGGCTTAATTCAGACTGAAAAGAAAAGACAATATTGTGTGTGCATAATAATAATAATAATAATAATCTTTATATTATTAAGATAGCATGTGTGTTCGTTCGTTTGTTCTTTGTGTGTCACACTTATATTAAAAGCAATGACCTTACCAGCCTTTAAAGTAACTTTAATTTTCAAAAATCATTATCCTTTCCCAAAATTTCCAAAACAGTCTACGGTTTCAAATTGGCTATTTTCTTTAATAATTAAAAAAAAAAGAGTCCCGTTGAAAGGAGGCAGTAAGTTTTTTAAAAAATTTTTTATATTATAGATTGTTTTTAAAATTTAAAAAATATTGCAAGTGAATTGACATCTGTTCCTTTATATTTATATTAAAAAGTTATTCAGAAAAACAAAATACGTTGTGTTGAATTTTCTTAAGATTTGTTTAAATTTTAGAATGTAAAAATTACTTTCTGATATTTAAGCTACTGTGGAATTTCCACGGGTCCTGCTAGTAGTAGTAGTAATAATAATAATAATAATAATGCCTTAGCTATTCAACATATACAAAATCTTGTAAAAGTAACTGAGTGATGTCCAATCAAAAAAAAAAGATTACTATCCTCATCTTTGTTGCATATTTCAACCATCCCTCCTCCCCCTCCTAAGATGGCTGACAAATTCAAACATCAAAACCAAATTAATAATAAAATCAACAACCAAGATCTGGCAAAATATTTACAAAAAGTATGAAGACTCTAAAGAATAAAAGATATTAATAGGGCTGTGACCAGAATAGGCTTTCATTAAAGAATATTCTTGTTACTTGACTTGACTACTTAGGGATTTTACCATTTCTTTTAATTCTGTGGTTATTTGTAAGGCCTCTACTAATAACTACAGAATTAAAAGAAATGGTAAAATTGCAAAAGAGGCAAGTAATGACAAAAATATTCTTTGATAAAAGAATATTGTCAGAGCCCTAGTTATTAGTGGGGCTTTGACAATATGCTTTTATTAATGAATTTTCTTGTTACTTGACTATTTTGTGATTTTATCATTTTTTTAAAATTCTATAGTTATTGCTAGGGCTGTGACAATATGCTTTTATTAGAGAATATTCTTGTCACATCCCTACTCGTTACTTGATTATTTGAACGAGACACACTGGAGTGCTGTAGGAGACTTATTGTTACTCTAGCATCAGGAATCACCACTAGGCATTGGCAGAGTACTCTGCTAGAGGAATATAGTGGAGCCTGGTGGTGGGGGGAAAGCTCACTTGTTGTCACTCTGACTCCTGCCAAGTCTAGTGGTTACTAGGCACTTAGTAATTGGTGTGAAATTTCAAAGATGATAATAGTAATAGTTGGTTTGTTGTTTGGATTTTTAACGTCACATCAACTTTGGTGATTTAGGGCCAAAAGTGTTGTTTGGAATTGTTTTGTGTAAAAGGTTGTTCTTGGGATCTTTATGGGGGAGTGATTTGGTGTAAGCTGTGTTTTTTTTTTAAATATGAGGTGGATATTACTTTAAGATTTTCCAGTATAAGCCGATTGTTTTCAAGAAATTTAAAATGAGAGCTGAAGTTTTTTTAAGTCATTTGCTTTGTAATATTGGGATCTTGTTTAAAAATCCTTGCATTCAATTAGAATGTGTTTAATAATAAAGAAAATGAAGAAGCAGGAAAAACATAATCCTTACAAAGCCAGACAAGAAGAAAAGCCTAAGAAAAAACTTATTAAAAGAAAAAAGGATTGAGTTGAGGAGAAAAGGAGAAGATTTGGTTTGGTTTGGTTTGCTTTGCTTGGGTTTAACGACCTTTCAACCTTTTCTGGTTATTTAAGGTCACATAGGTTTTAGAGAGGATTTTGTTTATTGGTTTGGTTTGCTTGGGTTTAACGACCTTTCAACCTTTTCTGGTTATTTAAGGTCACATAGGTTTTAGAGAGGATTCTGCTTATTGGTTTAATATTTTTCTTTCTCTTCTTTGTTTTGGCTCATTTGGCTTGTTAAGTTGGTTGTTGGAGTTTTTTTTTGTTTTCTTTTTTTGGTGAAGGAGGATTTCTGTAGTAGTAAGTTCTGTTATATGATATTCAGGATGTTTTTGATTTAGGTAAAAGGAAAGAAATATCGCGTTTTATTTTTGAACGACGAGTTTTATAAAAACAACGAGTTTTATAAAAATGTGATAATAAAATGTAAAAAAAAAGAAAAAAAGGAAAAAAAGAAAAAAAGAAAATTATAAACTAATAAAAATAAAGAAATCAAACTGAATGAACCAAGAAGAATAAGAAGAAGTAATTAAAACGAGAGGAAATTAAAAGAAAGAAATTGCTCACTGTATCAATCAGAGATTTTCAGCTAGGGTAGATTTTGAATTAACCGAGGTTATTACAGTCTTAAGGTCTTTTGATTTTAAATGAATTCTGCTTATGACCACTGGCAGTTCAGGAGGGTTGAGTGATCCAAGTTAAAACGAGATTCAGTGCGCATGCGCAAATCCGTAAACATAATAGAGATATTTTCTAGCCATTTTGAATCCGCAAAGTTAATAACGAACCATGTCAACCACTGAAAGACAAATCTCCATTTTAAAAAAAAAATCTCCACGTAAAAAAAAAAAAATAAATAAGTTGATAAAAGTTCACACCTCCTACCGACTACTGCTTTTATTGAGTTTGAGTTTGTTGGTGTTTCACGGCATATCAACCTTTTTTAGGTCATTTAATTGTTTGTTTGTTTGTTTGTGTTTTACGGCATATCAACCATTTTAGGTCATTTAATACCTAGAACAATCATTTTTGATAAGCGCTTAGTTTTTTTTTTGAATAACAACGTGTGCACATTTCAACCCATAGCTGGAGGGAAAGTGGGGATTCATACCGTTTTCCAAGAGTATTAGTCTGAATATGAACGCAAACGGAAGGACTGGAATTCGAACTCGCGTACTACGATTCCGAAGACCGACTCCCTACCCATTGGGCCAAATCAACTTCCCTGACTGCTTTTAGTGTATCTCTTTATAGCTTTGGCTCTTAGTGTTCCTTGGATAGTTGTATCGAAAACTAGAATTATTGCCCGGCTTTGATCGGGCAACGGTGATTTGTCACTAAGATAATTAACCGTTTGGATCCTGACCTAGAAAAATTACTAACTAGTAAACCAGAGCCGTTCCATGGATGGCCGAAATATTGGCCGTGTGGTATTTTTCACTATGTCACCTGGGCAGATATATCGGCCTTTCAGGATCCAAAGGATTAAGAAAGCTGATTAGTGAGAAAAGCAGCACTGTATATAAGCAATTTTTAGTAGTCTAAATCATTGTGCTATGCAAATTTTGGTGATCTGAATCATAGTTCTATGCAAATTTTAGTGGTCTGAATATTTGTGGTATGCAAATGTTAGTGGTCTGAATCATTGTGCTATGCAAATTTTAGTGGTCTGAATAATTGTGCTATGCAAATTTTGGTGGTCTGAATTATTGTGCTATGCAAATTTTAGTGGTCTGAATTATTGTGCTATGCAATTTTTGGTGGTCTGAATTATTGTGCTATGCAATTTTTGGTGGTATGAATCATTGTGCTATGCAATTTTTGGTGGTCTGAATCATTGTGCTATGCAATTTTTAGTAGTCTGAATCATTGTGCTATGCAAATTTTAGTGGTCTGAATATTTGTGGTATGCAAATTTTAGTGGTCTGAATCATAGTTCTATGCACATTTTAGACGGACACCAACACACCTCCTCCGGTTGGAACTAAAGCAAAACATGAACTATCTATAAAAAGAAAGAAATGTGAAAAAAAAGTCAAGAGAAAGAAAGGTGTAGAGAAGGAATAAAGAAATATAACAAAAGAAAGAAATATAAATAGAAAAAAGGTGAAGGAGAAAAAAATCAGAAGGAAGAATGAAATCTTATACACTTTTCTCTCTACTAACTCTTTAGTCTTTCTTTTTATATTTCTTTCTTTTTCTTTTTCTTTCTTTCTTCCTTCTAATACACCTTTCTCTCTACTAACTCTTTAGTCTTTCTTTTTATATTTCTTTCTTTTTCTTTCTCTTTTTTCCTTCCTTCTAATACACCTTTCTCTCTACTAACTCTTTAGTCTTTCTTTTTATATTTCTTTCTTTTTCTTTCTCTTTCTTTCTCTTTTTTTCTCCTTATAAACCTTTCTTTCTCCTGGATGTTTTTTATTTCTTTTTATATTTCTTTCTTTTTCTTTCTCTTTCTTTCTTCCTTTTTATACCAGTTTCTTTCTCCCGAATATTTTTTCTTTCGTTTTATATTTCTTTTTTTTTTCTTTTTTTCATATTTCTTTCTTTTTATATTTCTTTCTCTTTCTTTCTTCCTCTTTACACACCTTTCTTTCTCCTAACTCTTTCTTTCTTTCTTTCCATACATCTTTATTTCCTTATATTTCTTTCTTTCTCCTCTTTTTTCCTTCATATCCTCCTTCTCTTTATATTTACCATCTTTCTCTTCTTCAATGACTATTTCTTTTTTTTTTCTTTTTCATTTTCTTTTTAACTTCTCCTTGTCCCCATTTTTCTTCTTTTTTTTTCTTTTTTCTTTTTTTTTGTTTCTTTTTTAGGAGTGGGGTTCGTTAGTTCTTATCTTCAAGTTTTTCTTATCTCCCTCATTTCCTATCCCCTTATTCGTTCCCAATCAACTTTTATCAACATCTCTCTCCACACCCCCTATCCAGCATCCCCACCCCCATCCCCGCCCGCAATTCAACCTCGCCCTCTTGGTTCGATCCCTCAACACATCCCTCAACACCTCACAAAAACACCTCTTTAAACCTAATTTAAATTTTCAACGCGTACAAACGTGCACATTTTTCAATGCCCTATTTTTTTTTTTAAAGAAAAAATATATGATATTTACCTGGTCGAGCACCAACCCAAGCTTGGCACAAGGCCATTTTTTATGTGCTCATCCCAGACTTTATCCAACATCCCGAAGAACATTGTCTTTCAACAGATCCCAATCCTCTGAATCCAATTTTCTAAATATGATATTTACCTGGTCGAGCACCAACCCAAGTTTGGCACAAGGCCATTTTTGTGTGCTCATCCCAGACTTTATCCAACACCCCGAAGAACATTGTTTTTCAACAGATCCCAACCCTCATAATCCAATTTTCTAAATATGATATTTACTTGGTCGAGCACCAACCCAAGTTCGGCACAAGGCCATTTTTTATGTGCTCATCCCAGACTTTATCCAACATCCCGAAGAACATTGTCTTTCAACAGATCCC
>JAYKTE010154037.1:0-12996 GCA_036873565.1 Xipholeptos notoides | reverse complement strand
GCTGATTCATCGATTTCAATGATGACGCAAAACGTGCAGGAAGAATATGATTCGGACTCTAGTAGCACCACCACCAGTACCAGTACCGCCAACAGTACCAGCAGCAGCAGTACCAGTAGTAGAACTGATACGGGTGAAGAGAGAAATGACGAAAGTAAGGATACATAATATTTTTAATAATTTTTTCAAAAATAATTTTCAAAAATAAAAATGAAAATAATTATTTCAATAGATATTTATTTACAGTATGGTGAAGGATCGGGGCCACGCTTTATCGTGGAGAGCGAGACATCACGACGTTATCACCGCTTTCATTATGAAGGACGAGAGATACAAGGAAGACTAGCTGATCCGCCGGCAAACGCGAACATTTATATGTGGTTCGAAGGGTGTTTGACGGATTTACATAGGCAGCTCTGCAGACGCGGGGAGACTACCGACCTTATAGGAGTCACGATAAATAGTGAAATATTCAATCATGGTCCTTTATGGCTTTCATTTAGGCCGATTAAAGATTTCAATGTAGAAGACCTTTGGGGATTATTATCAAGTGCAATTCAAAGTGCAAACAATTTTGATAGTAGTGATAGATTGTCAATCAGTTGTGCAATTGTGAAAGGTGTAGCAGGACGGGGCCGCACACAGTTAACTCAGGAAAATGTCAAGAAGAAGTCCATCTTATCTATTAAAAATGACGACAATCTTTGTTTGCCACGAAGCTTGGTCACCGCCTATGCTTATGTCGTCAGAGGGCAAATACGAACGGGGAGTTTGCACGAATATTGGAACCTTATTCGTCGAAACAATGGATCCGTTCAAAAGCAGGCAGCCGAGGATCTTTTAAGCTTAGCAAAGGTTCACGTTCCGGTAAGAGGCTGCGGTCTCGAAGAAATTCATCGTTTTCAAATCTTTTTTGCTACGCGTGCTACAGTTCTAGTGGTGTACTCTTTTAGAAATTTTGCTCGTGGTTATCCACCTCTCTACGATGGCACACGTTTTGTTATGGACACACGAGGTTGTATTATTAATACTTTGCGAATTATGTACTACGAACATTCCAATCACTATCAACCTATTCTGAATTTGGTTGGTGCTTGCGGAACCACTGGTTATTGCATACCATGCAATAAAAGTTATTGGCATGTCGAAGACCATCGATGTACAAATAAGTGCTATAAATGTTTGATATCGCCGCATTGCACGGCATTCGGAAATATTAGAAAGTGTACGTTATGCTGTAGAACATTTTTTAGCGAAGATTGTTTTCAAAATCATTTAAAGAGAGGTTCGTATAACAAGAATAATAGTGTGTGTAATAAAATAAAATTATGTCAAAAGTGCTTTAAAATTGTTCTCGAAAAAAACCGTCGAAGCGTAAAACATGAGTGTGGTATATCGTATTGTGGCACATGCAAATTAAGATTACCGCTTAGACATCTGTGTTACATTCAACCGATTAAATTAAACGAAACAGTGAGGGATGTTTTCTTTTTATTCTACGATTTTGAGACTCAACAAACGATACCCGTGTTAGGGGACGAAGAAAAAAAAATCCATGTTCCAAATTTGTGCGTTGTGCAGCAAACGTGTACTCATTGTCTTGACATCAATGACATTTCTATTAGATGCAATCATTGCGGAGTTCGTGAATACGTGTTTAAAGATGACCCAGTGAAGCAGCTGCTTGATCTTGCTTTAGCTCCAAGACAGCAATTTAAAAAAATAGTCTGTATTGCTCACAACGCACAAGGATTTGACGCGCAGTTTATATTCAAATATATTGTCGAACAATACAGAGGTATACGCGTGAATCCAACCGTCATAATGAATGGGTCAAAGATTATCTTAATGGAGATTGCGAATGTAAAATTTATAGACAGCTTAAATTATTTTCACATGCCATTAAGTAGTTTACCAAAAGCCTACGGTTTACATGAAATCGAAAAAGGTTTTTTCCCACATTTGTTTAACACACCCGAAAACCAATCATACGAAGGACCATACCCTCCTTTGGACGTGTACTCACCAGACAGTATGAACATCAAGGAAAGAGAACATTTTTTGAAGTGGTATAACGAACAATCGACGAGTGGTTCTATGTTCAATTTTCAAAACGAAATTGTGAGGTATTGTAAACAGGACGTAGCAATTTTAAGGTTAACTTGTTTAGCCTTTCGAAAAACTTTTACGAAATTTGGTGTGGACCCATTTGGCGAATGCACAACTATAGCTTCGACTTGTATGAGCGTGTTTCGCAAGAAATTCTTAAAAAAGAATCAAATAGGTATTGTTCCATCTCGTGGTTATAGATGGTGCGACAATCAGTCTCAAAAGGCTGTGCATTGGTTATGTTGGATGGAAAAGAGCATACTTGGACGCTTCATCGAGCATGCAGGACATTCGAGAGAGAAAAGGTTACCCGAAGGTCTGGTTGTAGATGGATACAGTCAACCGCGACCCGATGAAAATCACAGAGGTATAGTACTTCAATTTCACGGCTGTTTCTGTCACGGGTACCCTCGTTGTTTCAGGATCAATAGAGATTCAGTTTTGGCGAGTGGTGATTCGATGGACGTCAGATACGAAAGAACAGTAGCTATTAACGATAAGATAAAAGCAAACAATTATAAATTAATTGAGAAATGGGAATGTGAGTTTAACACTGAACTCTCCCAAGATGATGAGCTTCACCGTTTTGTTCGAGAAAACGTCGCTAACACGAAACAAAAACCTTTGGATGCGCGAGATGCTTTTTTTGGCGGGCGTACAGGCAACACCGTTAAAATCTTCGATTGCAAAGCTGAAGAAAAGATCAAGTACGTCGATGTATGCTCATTGTATCCGTATATCTGTAAACGAGGTAAATTCCCCGTGGGTCATCCCAAGATATACGTCGGTGAGGAAGTTTGTCGTCAGTTCTTAGGGACATACAAAGACATCTCGCGAGTGAACGGCTTACTTATGCGTGACGTGCTTCCACCGCAAAATCTGTACCACCCCTTATTACCGGTAAGAATGCACGGTAAACTAATATTTCCGCTATGTCGCACGTGCTGTGAACAAATGATCCAAGACGATTGTCCGCATCAAGACCCAAAGGATCGGATTTTACAGGGAACGTGGGTATCTGAGGAGGTTAAAGAGGCTGTCAAATTGGGGTATAAAATTCAACGCGTTTACGAGATCTGGCAATACGAAATGACGCAATATAATCAAGAAGAACGCAAAGGTGGAATATTTGCCGAATATATCAATGAGTTTTTCGCGCAAAAAACTATGGCATCTGGTTTCCCTCCTGGTTGTCTAACCGAGCAAGATAAAGACAAATACGTAAAAGAATTAGAGCTCAACGAAGGTATTAGCTTAAATAAAGACGCGATACAGCAGAACGCCGGTCTAAGATCAGTCGCAAAACTATGTCTAAACTCTTTATGGGGTAAATTTGGCCACCGAGAAAATATGTCACAGACAGAAGTGGTTAGTAAACCAGAAAGATTGACAGAGTTACTTACCAGTGCAGAAATAAACGTTGACGGCATTATACCGGTCAATGACGATACACTCTACGTCAACTGGTGCTATAATAATGAAGCTCTGTTACCATCTCCAACGACTAGTGTTGTGATTGCTGCCTTTACAACAGCACAAGCCCGCCTGGAGCTATTCAAGTATTTACACGCGTTGGGTCCGCGAGCTCTCTACTACGACACGGATTCTGTTTTTTATGTTAGCAGAGAGAATAGCGGCGAGCATGATTTACCAATAGGTGCGGCTTTAGGCGATCTCACGGACGAGTTGGCTGGCAACGGAAACGGTACTTACATAACCTCATTTTTATCCGGAGGT
Source organism: Xipholeptos notoides (assembly GCA_036873565.1). NCBI lineage: Eukaryota > Metazoa > Mollusca > Cephalopoda > Idiosepiidae > Xipholeptos > Xipholeptos notoides. The sequence goes on along the minus strand of JAYKTE010154037.1, from coordinate 9,150 downwards.
CCAAAATTTTACGCGTACAAATTTAAGAAACCGGACGGAACTGAAGAGTACGTGTGTAAAGTTAAAGGCATAAGGTTAAATTACACCAATAGTCTACACATAAATTTTGACAGTGTTCGCGAGATGATCACTTCACCCCGTAGCGAGATATTACTATCTAATTTTGCTATTCGACGAACACCATTCCACGATGTGATAACGCAAAATGAAACAAAGACATGTAAAACCGTGTACGGAAAGAGAAGATTCGTCGCGTTGGGTAAAAGTTATCCATACGGTTACGTCCGCGATCAGTCTACTAATGGCGCATCAGAGGACCACACCCTGAGAAGCTAGTGGCGCTGTTGTGCCCAACAACAATCTGATTTACCAGGCCGCGGGAGGGCGCAGCGGATAAGAGCTCATTGGTCACCGCTGCGCCGGCAAAAGAGCTGTTTTGCCGCGGGAGGCGCAGCGGCTAAGAGCTCATTGGTCACCGCTGCGCCGACAAAAGAGCTGATTCGTCGCGGTGCGAGCCCCACCACGAGGCTCGCGAATCCGCGAGCGGCCTGGACGCGGGGGAGGGGGCACCGGCCGCGGTTATGAGCTCTTCGGGAGAAGTGTCTCAGAGCGTCCAAGCAGTATGAATTATGGATACGCGATGGAAGCATCCATGGACTTGTACGTTGAGTGGACCAACCGGCTGCGGTAAAACAGTATTTGTTAAAAAATTTCTTAAATACATTGACCGTTTGAGCGACACCCGCTTCGAACGTATTATTCTTTATTACGGCGAATGGCAATCGGGATACAGAGATCTGGGTAAAGACGTTGAATTTCGCGAAGGTCTGCCGCAAAACACCGATTGGCACAACGATCCAAAACCCAAGTTGATCATCATCGACGACCTCATGCGCGAATCGTCCTCCGGAGGAGCCATAGTGAATCTCTTTACGAAAGGCAGTCATCACAATAACTTGAGCGTAATTTTCATTACTCAAAACATCTTCCATCAAGGTAAAGGTCAACGTGACATATCTTTGAACGCTCAGTACATTGTAATCTTTAGGAATTTACGCGATCGTGCCCAGATACGTCATCTTGCTAGACAGGTGTACCCTGAAAATCCTCGATTTTTAGAAGAAGCATATCAGGACGCAACATCGCAAGCTTTTGGCTACCTCTTGTTGGATCTGAAACAAACCACACCGGATAATTGTCGATTTCGTACGTGTATTTTTCCCGACGATGAGTACCAGTACGTTTACATACCGCGAAAACAAATGACAAGCAGTAAAAATCAAGTTAAAATCGTTGCGTTGTAATGGCGACAAAAGCGCGTTATCCCTTTGGTCGAAAAGAGGCTACCGTCTTGGCAGCACTGTACCATTTTAACAAAGAACAGCGAAAAGCAGTGTTGCAGAAAGCTGATGTAAAATTGGTTCGTCGTATTTGCGAGTGCGCTTTAAACGTATTGATAGGTAACGTTCCATTGAGTAAAGGTCACAAGTGTCGTCTGCGTAAGCATGCAAAAATTCTGCGAAAACTAGCGTCACCGGATATCACTTTACAACGAAGAAAAAACATTATAGTGCAACGTGGCGGTTTTTTACCAGCTCTGCTAGCGCCTCTAATTACCACGTTTCTCGCTAATCTCGTGAATAAATAAAGATGGAACACGCGAGAAAGATGATCCTCCTACCGCAGGAGAGCATCGAACGTCTGCAGACCACACTTGGAAAAGATAAGATAAAGTCTGTGCAAACACCGGGTTCAGTTACGAGTAGACTCGATGCTGAAATGAACGAAATACTAAACTCGCCAACATACAAAGACGATCGTGAAAAGTGGACTCTCTACCGTCAAGTTTTACAGCGGTATCTTCACTTTAAAGGAAGCGAAGGAGGAGAGAAGTATAAAAAAAAGAGCAACAAAATGACAGTGTCATTGATTCTAATACGATGGGTGATAACGAGTCGGAAGAGGAGGAGGAAGCCGATGAGCGCATCGACGCAGACATTATCTATACCGTCCCGAAAAGATACAAACAGAAAGCTAAACAACTCGTACAACGCTTGCGAGCTTGTGGTAAAGTAGTTTGGGATGCCAGCGGCGCCGTGACGATAGATGGCACACTTGTACCAGGAGCCAACATTGTCGACTTGGTCAATGATGCAATGAGAGATAGAAAAAGGAGTGCTCCACCTGGACATCTTCAATTCGCTATCGCTCTTCGTCAATCAACTGTGCCTCGAGAGTTTATAGGCAATAAACGTGTTCGGAACGAGGCCACCGCGATTTCGTCGACCAGCGATCATTCGGAAAACGGTATTTTTACTACGCCGCGTCGCATTCCTATTTTGGCAATTGAGAATAGCGGTGACAGTGGTGGTGACGAAACAGAGTCAGCGAAATCCGAAAAAAGAAGAAAGAAGTCAGCTGAGAAAAAGAAAGTCTCACCAGAACACTCTGAAATATTGTCATGGCGGGGAATGAGCAAGACATTCGGGCTACGCTAATAAATTCTCAAGAAGAAGAAGAAGAACCGGAGAAAAACAGCGTTCTAGACGAACTCGTTAATTTATTACCGTTTGAAATGCACGTACCGCATTACAAATTTTGCGGACCAGGAACTAAGCTAGCAGAACGTATCGAGCGCGGAGACGTTGCAATCAATCCGTTGGACGAGGCTTGCCGACAGCATGATCTAGCTTATGCCGACTCGAACAGCGATCGTCGTCAAGCCGATAGAGTTTTAGCGCAATATGCCTTCTCTCGCATGTTAGCCGAGGAAACGCCATCTGACGAAAGAACAGTCGCGATGATGACAGCTTGCTGCATGGTTAGCAAGATAACTTTTGAAAAATTTTTTTCGCGTATTAAGAATGTTATGAAAAAACGAGACAAGAAAGATAAAAAATCAAAGCGTGGGCAATCAAAAAAGGACAAAAAGAAGGAACAGAATAAGAAGAATAAGAAGGAAATTGACCAAAAAATCTCGAACAATGAATAAAACGTTTGAAAAACTTTATTACGAAGCACATCGACCTTCGGCGTACGCTGGTGCTGATAAACTTTTGCGAGCTACGCATAAAAAATACGATCGTCAAAGTGTTATTGAATGGCTTGAGGGTCAAGACGCCTATAACCTGCATAGACCTGTTCGCCATCGTTTTCCCAGACGCAATTATAATGTGCGCAATTTCGATGACGTGTGGGAAGCTGATTTGATGGATATGAGATCTATAAAATCCTACAATGATGGCTACAGCTACGTTTTAACCGTTATCGATGTCATCAGCAAATACGCATGGGTTGAGCCGGTCAAGGACAAAACTTCGAGAAACGTCGCTGATGCTTTTGCGCGTATTTTGTCGAGAAGTAACGGTCGAAAACCAATATGTCTTCAAACTGATAAAGGTAAAGAATTTGTCGGTGACGTCATGCAGAACAATTTGTCGAAACACGGAATCACATACAGAGTGGCACGGAGTCCGGATACAAAAGCTGCGATTGTCGAAAGACTTATAAGAACTATAAAAGAAAGAACGTGGCGCTATTTTACTCATAAAAATACTCGAAGGTATGTCGATGTTTTGCAGAAAATCGTAGATGCGTACAATCATACCACACATTCGGCCACAAAAATGGTGCCAGCAACCGTAACACTGCACAATGCAACCAAAGCCCGTGAAAATTTACAACGTCGATATGGCAAGCGTGATTTCAAAATCCTTAAATACTGCGTCGGTGACTTGGTGCGAGTCAGTCGTGCAAAGAACGTTTTCGCTAAAGGATATGAGAGTGGTTGGACACTAGAAATTTTTAAAATTACACGAATCTCATCGACGCGTCCGCCTGCAGTTTATTATTTAGAAGACCTGGCAGGCGAGGAGATTGACGGTTTTTTCTACGCTGAAGAATTGTGCAGAGTGCGCAAAAATTTAACTACAGACGTTTTTGAAATTGATGAAATTTTGAAAACTAGAGGAAAAGGTTCGTCTAAAGAATATTTTGTAAAGTGGAAAGGATACAACGATAAATTCAATTCCTGGGTTAGAGTGAATCAATTATCGAATATATAAAAATTTCAAAAATGAAAGATCAGTTTTATATTGTGTTGCCTAGCAACAGCAGCATGAATTATTTTTCTGAAAATACCACAACACATTTCATCACGCAACTACCTCAGCAGATACGTCTTCAAGGCTCATGGTCAGTCGCGCTTACGGAGGTTCAAATTCCGCTGACATTTCAACATGTATCTTCCGAACAACCGGATAGAACAGTTTCGTTGAATCTCATTCCACAGTCGACTCTAGAGGCAAAGACAAAAAGTTTTAGTACTGCAGTGTCGTTGTTACGTCCAGGAATTTACAAAGATGTAAACATTATTGTAAACGAGCTAAATAATTTAAGCTGTATCGAAGATCATTTGGAGTTTGGTGTCGACCCCGGTGGTTACGTGACAGTCTACAGAGTTTGCACAAAGACAACTTGCTCTGAATTCAGTCATCAGCTTCATTTATCCAAGAAATTGCGAAAAATTTTGGGGTTCGAAAGTACGAATAATATTTTTATAAGAGATGAAGAATCAGTAGTAAGCGATAGACCTGCTCATCTCTCCAATGGACTTCCATCTATGCTTATGATTTATAGTGACATTTGTGAACCTTACGTAACAGGTGACGTACAATCCCGATTGTTACGAGCAGTATCGTTAAATATCGACGATTACACGTACGGTAGTACGAGAATCAAGAGTTTCTCCCCACCCATGTACATACCTTTATTATACAACTCATTTCAGACCATAGAAATCGATATAAGGGATCAAAGTGGTTGTGCAATCCCATTCGATTACGGTACTTTGACGGTGACACTTCATTTTAAGAAACTTGACTAGAACTCATTTTTTAATACAACGATGGATCGTTACCAGGAATATTTCAACATGCAAGTTGGCACTGGCTACAGTGGTGGGGAGATGTTTGATGGGGCTCAACGACTTAATGGCGGTGTTGGACGCATTTACGTCGGATCCGCCTACCAAAGGGGTCACGGCGGTATTGGTTCATTTTTGTCTGGAATTTTCCGCCGCGTTCTCCCACTCTTCACTCGTGGAGCCAAAGCTGTTGGGAAGGAGGCTGTGCGTACTGGTATGAACATTATGTCTGATGTTACCACGCGAAACATACCATTCAAAGAGTCGATTCGACAACGCTTTGAAGAATCTGGCAAAGTTCTCAAACGAAAAGCAGAGGAGAAATTGGATAAACTAATGGAGGGGTCGGGATATAAATCACCACGCTACGGCTTACCTCTTCAGTTGCGAATGGGCGTTGGCTCTGATACAAACCATAGAGGTAAAAAGAAGAAAAACAGCTCTAGAAAAAAGAAAACAAGAAAACGTAAGTCTAGTAGTTTAAAAAAAGGCAAGGCTAAGAGAAAACAAAAGAAGAAAAAGAGAACCACGAGAGATATTTTTGGATAGATAAGATGGCTTTTTTACACACCCATTCGTGCGAGTGTCTCAAATCGGAGTTATTTCTGTTTGAAATTCCGCCTACTCAAACAACGATAGAAAATTCACACTGGATACAATATAAGCCAATATCATCTTTAACTGATGACTCACCTATAGAATTTGTGTTACCTGGCACTGGCGAAGAATATATTGATCTTGCTCACACTATGCTTAGTCTGCGAGTAAGTCTACAAGCGACTGCTGACGTACCACAAGCCGCTGCAGCTGGTGTACCCAAAATCGGACCTGTCAATAACTTCATGCATTCTCTATTTAATCAAGTAGATGTTTTTTTTAATCAAAAACCTGTATCACCGCCAACAAACGCTTACGCTTACAGAGCGTACCTTGAAACTTTATTGAATTATGGACCTGCTGCAAAAAATTCACATTTGACGAGTGTGTTGTGGTACAATGATACTGCTGGCAAAATGGACGACGGAAATGATGCAAATATAGGACTCGTTCAGCGTCGAAAATTACTGTCGGCAACAAAATCAGTTGACATGATCGGCCATCTTCACTGCGACGTGTTCAATCAAGAAAAATTATTGATAAATGGTGTCGAGGTGAGAGTGCGATTAGTAAGATCTCGCGATAGCTTTTCTCTTATGGATCCTACAGGCTGTTACTCTGTACATATTGACGAAGCAAATCTCTTAGTTAGACGCGTAAAAATTAGTCCTGGTGTTTTACTAGCTCACGCCCAATCACTTTCAAAGACAACTGCCAAATATCCTCTCACGAGAGTTGAGGTTAAAGCTGTAACAATGCATACCGGTATTCACGGTGAAACTTTGGATAATATAATATTAGGTCAACTGCCAAAACGAATTATAATCGGTTTTGTTAACAATAAGGCTTTCAACGGCGATCGAGCTCTAAATCCATTTAACTTTGAACATTTTAATATAAATTTTCTATGTTTGTACGTCGACGGTGTACAAGTACCTTCTAAGCCACTACAACCAAATTTCGGAGCTAGTAAATTATACATTGACGCTTATCATACGTTATTTTCTGGAACGGGTGTACATTTTCTTAACGAGGGTAATCAAATCTCGCGTGAAGCGTATCCTAATGGCTATTGCCTTTTCGCCTTTGATTTAACACCCGATCTATCGGCTAACGATTGCACTCATTGGAATTTGGTTAAGCACGGTAGTGTTAGATTAGATGTACGATTCGCTGAAGCATTAGCCAATACTGTAAATTGTATTGTCTATGCTGAGTACGATAATATTTTGGAAGTAGATGCGTCGCGTCAAGCTATTGTAGACTTTAGTGGTTAGGTTAGCAAACTTCAGATGTCGCTATCGTACTACATATACGTGGTAGATGTGTTTCTTGCTAGTCAGTACGTTTCGAGTCGTGATCGTCATTGCAAGTTACATAAAAACGATGGATTTAGTTATAGATATTCAGTGTCTCAAAGATGCTGATAATAAAAATGCACCAAAGGAAATCGCTCTAGTTTCTCTTAATGGCGATTTTCACGGTCATTGGTTGCTGACTCCGACGACTTGTGTAGATGATTTGAGCAGTGACATTAGAAGACAAAATAATTGGTTAACTCGGCATTGTCACGGCATTAATTACTTGGAAGGTGAAGTTGATTTGAAAGTGTTTCATAAAACTCTGCAAGATGTATCAAAAAGTGCGCGTAAAATTTACGTTAGGGGTAGCGAAAAGTGGTTGATGCTTCATAAAATTATAGCAAACGAAATTATTAATTTGGAATATGACGTAGATTCCCCACCTTTCGATAAGTTATCGTCTAACGTATATTGTATGCATCACGCTTTAAAATCTTCGTTTCATAAATATCGATGTGCGTTAAATAATGCTTATCGTTTGAAAGGTTACTTATCTTTACGTTATAGTTGTGTAAATAAAAACTTAATCGATCTCCGCAATGGACAGTCTTCAAATACTGAAGATTCTTTCAACAATTCAAACGCACACTGTCGGTGTATTCCCAGCCGATCAAGTCCCTCGGGTGTGGACGAAACCGACAGCGTTCATCGTTAACACCGACGATCATACCAAGTCTGGTATGCACTGGGTTGCGTTCTACGTCGATAAATCTTCTAACGGTCTATACTTTGATAGTTTTGGATTACCGCCTATTATACCCGATCACATAAATCGTTTGCGAAAAAATTGTAAAACATTTCGTTGGAACGCAATACAACTTCAAAATGACGGATCCGATGTATGTGGTCAGTATTGTATTATGTTTTTATATTATATGAGCCATGGTTTAGGTTTCAAGAAGTTTCTCGATAATTTTACTGAGAACTTGGAAAAAAATGATAACGTAGTTAAACGCTATGTACTCTATAAAAATGCTGACGGAAATTTCACTGGTAACGGCGGATGCTTCGTCAGATGTTTACAAAACTGCCGTTCTAAAATGTCTTTGTTATAACATAGTAGTCAGCGTTTTTATTATTCCAGCGAAAAATGTTTTGATGTAAGACGATACAAGACGTGTCATCGAGATTTTATAAAATCGCAGTTGTAATTTAACCGTTTTATCTACAAAGACGCCATTGTTTAGTCTTGATTGTCACACGTTTTACTTCTGAAAGGTCTGCACTTTTTAACTTTATACACCGTTTGAAGAGCTGTATTTAAAGGATCGTTTCAGAGTCTTTCGCAGCAGTCAGTTTCTACTCGTAGAGATACGCAGATCGTCATGGCAGACCTACCACGAGCTGTACAACACACACCTCAAGTCTTTTGTACATTGTACGCTTTGAATAAATCGTTCACCAAAAAGATAATTGTTGGTTTGGAATACGACGAGTCCGTCGGCGGGTTCGACGACGAGTGCTATAAACCTGTGGTTCGGCTATTATCGAATGACTTTGAAGGTGTTGCGTTTTTATACGACGACTGGGAAGAATTCAAAACGAGTTTCGATGACATTGATAAATATTTTCGTGGGCTTGATAATAGTTTAAAAGATCGGAAAATTTACGGTAATGGCTGGACTTTGAAATTCACCACAAGCCATCAGGATAAAGCAATTGAGATTGAAGAAGACCGGAGACCTGGCAATGGTCGAATCAAGAGGTTCCGTCATAGTTTAGTAATGAAAAAAGTTACTTTTGATTGTCTCCAAGAATTTATTGTAAAGTGCATCGATACTCGTCTTAAATATTTAAATTCTATTGCAAACAGTGTACGATATCTTACCTGCGACGTTATGGAGTTTATTAAAAATAAAAGTAGTCTTATGCATGAAGCACAAATACAACTGTATACACCTAGTATTGTAAAAGACATTGTAAATTTAGTCGATAATGATGTAATGGACGAAATAACCTCTAGTGTAGAAAAACAATGTAAAGAAAAAGAACAAGCGTCTCTTTCTAAGTGCGATGTTATTGATGTATTATATCAGCTTGTATCGTTACAAATGCCAAAAATTATTGATGTATTAAATACTGTATTATATGATAATAAATAGAAAAATTTGAATATACTTACTATCTACTTATTTTTTACCTCTACCTTTCCTTACTCCTTTTAATCACAAGTAAATTAAATTGTAATATAATTAAATTCACTCTCTCTTTAGAATATACTTGCGTACACGTGTGCATACACATACTCATGGTCATGCACATACTCAC
>JAYKTE010153926.1:0-12997 GCA_036873565.1 Xipholeptos notoides | reverse complement strand
GCTTAAGTGCTGAATCATCATTTGATATCACATATTAACGATGTTCAAAAGTTTGTAACACTCAAATTTTACGTAGGTTTTTCAAGCTTTTAATAACTCTGTCATTTAATGCCGGAAAATCTTTTTCCTTCCATTAACATGTTAGAATATTATTTAAAAATAGAAATTAAATCAACATGTCCCTAACCAAAATCATATCAATAAAATTATAACTTTATAAAAGATAGTTTAAGAGTCTTTTAAATGTGTCAACAAAAAAGAATTTTTCCAACTAACTGTTTTATTACTAATAAAGAAATAAATTATGGTCATCAAACATACTCCTGCAAATTTTTATTAGAAAAGCAAGTCAATCAAATTAGAAACCTTCTAGAAACAATCTTCTTACAAACAATACATGAATAAAACCAGATTATCTCTACTAATTATTTTGTTATTATGAATGTTATTAGACTACAAGCCATATAAACTCATGTTTCCGTATTAAATGACATAAAAGGTTTGATATGAAATTCAACAACATAATCTAACACAAGGGTGTCAAAGTCAAATGGACAGAGGGCCAAATAAAACATTTAGCTACAAGCCGAGGGCTGGACTGTCCAAGCTTCATTGAAACCAAAATTTAACCTACTGAAAATATAAATATATTACAATATGATTGGATAAATAAAACAATATTTTCTTATGACTATCAGTAATTTTTAATTTCAGCAGGCACAAAATACAAATGTCCTTTATAGAAAAAAACATATAACATGAGCATTAAAAGAATGAAGTGATATTATTCAAGGCACCATCAGATACATTATATCTGTGGGCTGCTGGCTTGCAGAGGCATAGGAGCTGGATCTAATAATAAATTAATTTCATCACGGGGTCCAGATAAAACCCTCTCGCGGACCTTGACTTTGACATATGTGATCTAACACAAGTTGCTTTTTTCTAAGATTGTGAAGATTTTTCATTGATCAGGTGAGTTTCAAGAGTTTAAGTAAAGTAGATGGAGGAGAAATGAAAACATTGTTGAACATGCAAAGACAAAAGCCACAAGAAATAACAAAGAGAGTTTTATAGTTTTTCAAGTAGCCATTTTTTCAAATCTCTTTCCTCATCAAATTTTCACCTAATAAAACCTTCAAATTATGTGATAATATAAGAGTCTTTCTTTTTCACACACATACACACTTGAATGCAGCACATCTACTTGTGGTCAATGGTCATTACTAACAAGGTGTAGAAATGGGGGGAAAAAATTAATAGAGAATACAAATAGGCAGTAAACAGTGTTCTTTGCATAAAAACTAGATAAAGAACAAGACAAAAATTTGCTAAAACCTCACATAATTATGGGCAGTATCAAAGATGAAATGACAGGCCATATGATTGGAATTTCATTTAAGGAAAAAAAACACACAAAAAAGAAAATCTATTGAAAATTTCCACTATAATTGGATTCAAATCTATTTGTTCTTCAAAAAAAGGATGAAATGAAATTGAAAAGAGAAAAAATAAAGCAAAAAATAAATTAGAACACATTTTCATTTGGTTTAGTTTGGTTGTGTTGAACGACATATAAACCATCATTTTCATTTGATAAAATAATCATTCGCTTTCACTTGTATTTCAAAGATGCAAAAATAATCTTTTAAAAACTCAAAAATATATAAAGATCATGTATAAACACTTCTCTAAGATTGTGTGTCTATACGCATAAATATAACATCTGTACAGATGTTGGGGGATGTGGGTGGGGATTATAATAGGTGACTAGCAAGAATAGCTTTTTGTAGGATTATGGAAAATTGTCAGATCTAAGAAAACAAAAGAAAAAAATATCTTAAAATTGAAATAGAGAGTTATTTTTACAAGTAGTTTCCTATAGCATTATTATTCTATAAAAAAAATTGTCTGCTCGCTTATGATAAAAACTTGATTTTTTTTTTTAGTAATAAAAAGCAAAAATGAATATCAAAAGATTACTACATGCAATGTTTGAAGTGTTTCCTTTAACACCATGAAAAATTATACATTCTTTTTTACTTTTAAATATCTCACTAATATCTAGTAAACTATTCCATAGAATTAAAAGTAATTGTAATATATTTAGCTATGAAGAAGTTTTAGAAAATGTGTAAATAAATTATATGGATTGTGTTTTAATCTCTATACATTTTATTTGAAATAAAGGTATTAATTAATTAGCATAACTTAAAAACATTACATCATAGTTAGGAGAAATCCTAATAAATTTGCATTTATTCAAACTTATCAACCAATATCCAGAGAAATATTTTTCTTAATTATAGGAATGACCTTCAAACAAAAAAGTATTTTATACAAAGGAAATCCATTCAATTTCATTTAAGATTAAAGGAGTGCTCACTAAAAATATAAATAGATAAATAAAACTGACAATGTAAAACAATTTCAAAACAAGCCATTTTTGTTTTTGTGTTCAATCTTCATAATCAATTCTAACTTAAAAGAAAGGAGGAACCAGTGAGTATTACACAGAGGATTACCAATTCGAGCATGACCAAACATTTGGATTCATGATTACATTACTAATTTTTCTATTTATACAGAGTAATAGACATAGAATCTTTAAAAAAATATATAAAAATACACAAAAATCTTTTAAATAGAATTCCTTGATAAGTAAAAGAGGTCATGATGACTAAAATTATTAGTAATGAATGTATAGTAAATGTTAAAATAACTCTTACAGACATGAACATTGTGGAATTTCTTATAGATAAAAAAACTATTTTCAAAACTAATTTTTGTTGCCTAGCCATTTATATATCTGTATAGAATATCTAGAGGTCCAGTTTACTTTATCTCTTTAAAATAAAAGAATTTCAAGTGACTGAATATTGGTTGTTCATGACACAGTAGCATTAAGTAAAGGTTTTGGTCAAAAATGTTAGCATCTGGAACAATCTATTACATTACTAAAGATAAGAATATACTGGTTCTTTTATGTCTATAAATGTTACAGCAGAAACAGTATAAATAAATGGGTAATTGTTTCTAGGACAATGCTGTTTGAGCTTTGCAGAACTCTTACATTTGTTTTTTAATCAACTGACAAAGTAAAGTTAGGCACAACAGAAACAAGAACTGAATATGAGAAGTTGATTTGTATGAGGTTTCAACATCAAGTGATAAAAGCTAAAGTCATCACATTATGCGAAAGAGCTAGCATTTTTTTTTTAAGTACTTTTAGGTTAAACAATTTTTGGGGTTATTCTTTATCTTTTCAGTTTTGAAATAACTGATTTTTTTAGCAAAAATATAATTTACATCTGCAATATGTTACAAGCATCTTTTGACTTATTGTTACAGTGAGGTGGTTATGAATTTCAAGAGCATTTTTATGATTGAAAAATGTATTTTATTTGGTTTTCATTTTTTATAGAAAAAAAAAATTAGTAATATCACACACACACACATATATAATGATATAAAAATCTTTTTTACCAAATTAGCAATGTTGTCTATTAAAAATATGAAATTAAATAAAATACATTTCTTTAATAAAAAAATAAAAAAATGCACCAGAAATTCATTAACACCTCACTGTAACCATAAATCAAAAATTCATTGAATATAAAATCCTTCTAGTTTTTAGCAGTAGATAGAAGTAGATAGTTACAACAACCATTTTCATTTATTTTCAAACTAAGGAAAATTGAGATCTTTAGAGAGGCAAAAAGAATCTATAGCTTAATCTGAACTCCTTTTCAATAAAAACTAATCTATACAAAAATAAAACTTTAAAGGCAGCATCTTATGGCAAATCATCAAAGAAAGCAAAATCCAACAACAACCTTTGAAAAGAAAATTTTAAAACAAAAGTATTTTTTATCCTATTTCTATCCATTATCAACAAAGTGGTCTTTATTTTTCAATCAAATTTTTATGTTTTCTTTGAAATTACTTTTTACTTGTTTATTCTTCACTAAATAACACAAGAAAAAATATAAAATCCTCAAAAATTATTTCCATATTATATGACAAGTGTAATCAAAATTTTTTAAGTGAAACCTTTTTTGTTAGTATTATCTATCAAAGCAAAGTTCATTAGTTGTCAACTCTGATAAAGCTCTCTTTCCACCTGTCTCTTATAATTAATGTCAATTTATGACAAGAGTTCTTGATACTTTTGTTGAGCAGCAGGTAATACTTGGGTTTTATTTATTGTTTTTATAATTTTGGGGAGTTAATAAAGAGATCAAGGACAAGCACTTTTCAATCAATAATGTCCAAAGAAAAATATTCCAAAAACTGATAATTATTCAACTGAATTATAATTTTCCTTTTATGCATCAACACAATGGATCATCATTAAATTAGTTTTACTTTACAACTATTTGATGGTAATCAATACATTCTACCACTTTCAGACGCTAAGCACTAAAGGCATCAAAATAAGACATCAATTAAAATGGTCAGGTCAGGTTATATGTATGTAAAAACATTATTTTTACCTCTAAATCCAAAATGGGAACTAAAAACTTTCTCATTGCAAAGATTGAAACAAAAGAATAAAAGATTTAAAATGAAAAACAAAAAATTATTTTAAACATTTCACAAGATTCACAAGAATGTAAAATTTTACAATAAATTTTACAATTTTAAGAATCAATTTTTAAACAATTTTAAAAATAACTATAAAAAGAGGATTTAATGTTTCAGTAATAATTTCAGAAGACAGAAATCATGATGTAAAAATTAAACAGGTCAACTTATAATCCTACATAATCTTAAGGGTGCAATAAACTATATACCTTAAATAATCATATCTGGAGATAAGGACCTAACGCTGACACTTTTATTTAATTTCAGGAATGATGAAACATTCTGGATTACTATAATCGAATGAAAAAGAAAATCAAAGAAAAAGATGAAAAATAGCTTATTCTAAACTCAATTAAAATGAAAACATTTCATATACAAAATAGAATCAAGAGAAAAATATAGATCTTTATTTAAACCTTGTTTAAATTTTGGAAAAGACAATATTTTACAATAAATTTCACCAAGATATTTTGTCTTTTATACATTTTGCTAAATCCTGCTTAGTAACTGAATCATATGAAAGTACTAGACATGTTTTAATTGATTGATTTGCTTTATGGCATATCAACCTTCTTGGTCATCTAATTTTGAATTACACAAGTTTTACTATTTAACCCTCAGCTGGAGGGAATATGAAGATCCATACTTTTCCCAAGGATATTAGCCCAAATGTGAACCTAACAGACCCAATAGGTTTCGAACTTTCATGTTACGATTCCAAAGTCAAAGTGTTAATCCACTGTGTGAAACAAACTTCCCCCTAGACAAGTTTCGCAGTCCTGACTCTAAAGAACGAAAGTCAAAACTCTAAACCTACCAAAATAAACATTAATTTTCTAAACATTTCAATAGCATTATGGTTATGATATTTGGTAATAAAGAAAAAAAAAGCAACATGGATTTAGGTATAGTTCATGATTTTTTTAAGAACATCAAAAGTGGATAATGTTGTGCTCCCGTAAAAGCCAATGATTCTTATATTCAAGAACAACCAAGACAAGATATGTTAAAAATACAAAATAGCCTGAAATCAGATACTGTTCAAATCATTGCTACAAATAAAACTATAAACTTTAACCACTGTCTGTATGCTAATTGATAGGATATTTATCCTGTGTTTTTATATCTAAACATTTTGTAAGTCTCGCATTATCTTGCTTGACTAATTTACAAATATAACCATTTATTTCATAGACAACATTTGTGATAAGATCATTCTGAGAGCCAACCAGGAAAAATAAGCACCACAGTCTAAAGACATTTTTGAAAAAGTTGGATTAATGAGTTGTGAGAAGAGACCATTTCCACTGAGAAAATTTATGTACTCAATTTCTGCCAGACTTAGAGTCACTGATTTGTTCTCGTGCAATCTCCAGAGAAATGGAAGGATCAGGAAACAGGCCAAATTGGAATTGATCAGTTTTAAATATAGACAAATATGTTTTGCCATAGAAGAGAAAGTGAAAGTGAAAAACAAGTGGGGGGAGAGCAGTTTGTCCAGAAAAGAAAAAGGAAAAAAAAAACTGTTGGAAAGAAGAGATGGGAGTGAAGTGGAGAAAGAGGAAGCAGAATGGTTTAGCAGGCATCAAACAAGCAAGAGTTGAAATTCTAGATTGGACAGCAAGAGATACAGGCAAAAATAATTCTGGAAATGATCAATATGTAATAGAAATGCTAAATCTTTAAAGGAAGGAAAGAGAAAATCATTAAAAATACTTCAATATCAAATATAAGTGACTGATGACCAGAGATGTTGAAGGTAAATTTATACAGCTGTCAAATCTGGTTTTATAAATCCAGCAGATAAAAAGACGCTTCTAATTATACAACTTCTAATTAAAAAAAAGCTTTTTTTTTTTAATGTTAGAAAAAAGAACTAAAACAAAGCTAAGGGCTTTCACCTTCATCAACTGGGTCTTACAATAGAATAAATTAAAAATCCAGAATCATTGGAATTCTATCTATAAAGTTCTAAACATTGTTCCAGGAGAAAGATAGAAAATTATTTTGGTAATGTGCGCTAATATAATTACATAGTGTTATGCAATGCCAAAAAAGCAAAAAAAAAAAAAAAATTCTATACTGAAATGGAATTTTCTTTTTATCTTATTCAAATAACAAAAAAAGAGAGAAAGAAATATATTTTTTACATAAGACATTAGAATTAATTTTTAAGATCATATTTTCACTGTCAATTCTAACTGTATTAACCATATGCAAACCAGTAGAAAGGTAGAATTTTATAAAGAAAACAAATCACAACTGAAGGAGGGGTTAAATGGAAATAGCCAATCAGAAGTGAATGGAATCATGAATATTAGACGGTGGAACTTCAGTATGACTTGACTGAAAGTTCCAGTTTGAGCATTGAGTTTGAATTTGGGTTTCTGCGGGTATTTCAAGGCATATGGGGCAAATAAAATGGTAGGCATTTTTGATCACGCAAGTCACAATAATGTTAAAAGAAGTTTTTTTTACACATTCAGGATTCAAAACAATTTGAGAAACTTTCAAGATTACAATAAATATATCTAATAACATTTTTTAACATTTATAAACACTGGGCTCACCAGAATAACAACTGGACTAGTTACTTTGTAGTTCTTTAATTTTCCTTAATGCATGGGACTATGGTTAGAAGTTACTTTTAAATTAATTCTATGTCAGGTTCTAATGCTTATCAATTTGTTGCACAATATTTCTGATAATTTATTAATACAATTATAGTCTTAATTTACTCAATCCTTTTCTAATTTGAAAATTCATTCTAGCAAAAATATCATCACAAATAGGATTGTAAATATTTCAAAGATGAACAATATACTAAGATCATTCAGTGAAAAACTGGTCTAGTGGAGAAGTAGAATTTGCAGAGAAAATAGACCACAACTAAAGGACCAAATATCCCAAACTAAAAATCCCTTATACATCTATCTTTTGAACTGTTGCCCTCATTCTTATCATTGTTACTTTCATAATGTAGCTGTACAAACTATCAAGCTTCATCTCAAGGATTTCAAAATACCATTAAAATAATTTGGTTGCTGAATACCTTAATAGCATTTACTATACAGTGGACCCTGTCTTATGTAACTACCCCTGGTGCCATCAAAAACTAGTCACATACACCAGATAGTTGCTCACGAAAGGCTTTTGCAAGACAAATCTACAATCATCTATATATATAAAAAAACATTCATTAATAACATGTGATCATTGACAACAGTAAGATCTACTGTACATATAAAGATAGATAAAGTTTTGTAGAACTACAAAATTACCTTATAATCAATCCTCATAAAGAAAGCAATATAAATGAATGACCTAAGATTGAAGGGAAATACAGAATTACTCCATGTTTATGTAAATCTTTCAAGTGCATTGAACATTGCGATTAGCTATGAAGGACATCATGTTGAAAAGCTCATTATTGATCTAAATCACTTTGGTGTAACCATCTAAAAAATTAAATTAATAAATATAAATATATATGTGTCCAGACTTTTAGGTCTCAATTTGAATGTTCTAGCGTCATTTCAAAGCAAAACTATTAGCAATTTTAAATAGAATCTCATGTTTGGTATGTACTGCAGAAAGATGTGAGGCTGGAGAAACATCACCTAGGTGCTCAATATAGTCAGCAGAGTAAATGATGAGGGCAGCAAGAAATCTAATAGAAGCTAGAAGGAAATTTGTAAACATTAATAACACCAGAGATCAAAGTATTCCTGCCACAACAATTTGTACTAACAGTAATTCTTCTTTCTCTTATAAGGGCTCAAAATTAGATTTGTATTAACCCCACCCACAAGGGTGTTCCAATGAAGCAACACTTCCCTAACCAATTTAAAGGAATAGAGACTTATATCAGGTATATTACAACAGTATCTTACTTTAAAAGAAACCTTATACTTAGAATATAGTAGAATGCAAAGTATTATGTACTAAAAACACAGGAGCATACCTAAAGAGGTTATATTTCAGGAGGAAGAGGAAATTAAAAACTAAAATTTACAAAGAATATGAAATTGTTCAAAATTTAGCAATTCTTAAGTAATTGGTGACTTTTCCTAAAATGCTAAGATGTATTTATAATAAATACAACTAAATCATTACTTTTTTAGTTGAAATTAATGCTGAACATAATGAATGCCAAAGACAAGATATATTGTATTTTTGGTGTTCTTATTATTTTTCATTAGATATTTTTTTTAAATACTATGTATTTGTATCCATTTAAAGAAACAGTTTGTCAATTAAAAGGGCTTTATCTCAGCTTTTGGGGGAAGAATACAAACTTGCATGAGAATCCACAAGTTGATAAAACAAAATTTACGAGTTTCAATAAATAAGATTTTATATTTGTAACTAGAAATCTGTAACTTTCTTTTAATGTTTTCAAATATGCTACAATAAAAAAAAATGTAATTTTGCTGATACACCTTGTAAGTTTATGAAATTTAAAAAAAAGATTACTGACCATGTTGCCACAGAAAAAAAAATATAGAGATAGTCAATGTATTAATACTTATAATATTTAATATACCCGCAATTAAATTTTATTTCCACAAAATAAGAATTAATATTTATATATAAATACCTTTCTTTTAGTGTAATTTAATGAACTTCATCTTTAAATTTAGAAAAAATTATGGTTTAATAGCATATCAACCTTTTCAGCTATTCAATGGTGAAAATCATATTTCATAAACATTTTTCTTTTATTAACACATTCTTTTAATGACACTAATTGTAATATTTAGCCATCAACTGAAAGGGATAATAGATTCATATATTTCCTTAGGACATGAAACAAGGTATAAATTTAGAAAAGAAATCTCTTAATCTATTTTCCAAGCTATAACAAAAAAATAGATTGTGTCCCACGATTATACATCAACTGTTTTCTAGTACTGCCAAAAAAAAAAAATTAAAAATTCCAATTTCTAAAACAATGAATAATTAGGTTTCTATAAGTGTCTTAATGATCAAAATAAAACATAATATGAAACGAAGTATGAAACAAAGTATCTTCATCAATAAAAAATCTTTACAGATAATTATCATTAGATAATGTGATTAGACAAAGGTTTTCAAACTATCATCTTTATAGAGCAATCCAAGTAGTAGTCACTAGTAGTCACTGATTTATAACTGTAATCTGTTTTGTTTGTTCGTTTGTGTTACGGCATATTGTTTGTTTGTTTGTGTTTTACGGCATATCAACCATTTTAGGTAATTTAATTCCACGAACAATCATTTATAGTAACAGTTTTCTTTTGTCCACACTTAGTTTTTTTAACATAATATGCACTATTTAACCCATAGCTGGAGAGAATGTGGGGATTAATACCTTTCCCAAGGGTATTAATCTAAATTTGAATGGAAACAGACTGGCTTGGATTTGAACTCAGTTACGGCATATCAACAGTTTTAGGTCATTTAATACAGATAAAAATTAATTTTGATAAACCTTCCTTTTGTCTACACATAGATTTTTGAGTAACACCAAATGCACTATTTGTTCCATAGCTGGTGAGAATGCAGGGATTCATACATTAACCAAGGGCATTAGTCTAAATATGAGCATAAACAGAATAACTGGGATTCAAACTTGCGTATCTATAAAGTGTTATAACAGACCAATTGTAAGTCAAATCGGAATAGTATTATCATTTTATTTCATATTTTATGTAATCATATTTATAACTATAGCATTTTCTAATGTACTCAAATTTTACAAATCCACTGCAACCTTTACTATAATTATCTTTCTAAATATCATATAACAATTTAACCTTTATTTGTTAATTGGATTTCACAAGTTTTTTTTCTTTTATTTTTCTTTCAAGACTTTTGTATTCTTTGATTTTTTTCTAAAATTTACACAATTTATTTTTAGATTTTAGAGAATTTGTTGCTACAATTACTGTTACCAGACATAGAATAAAGTCAAACAAGTTAGAAGTTGACAACAAAGCTGTGTCTTGAAAGCTTTTCTATTCATACCTGCTTTAATTACTCCTCAGTGACTCTCTTATAAGTCCGACTATCATAAAAGATTCAACAAGTAGAAAATAGCCATTAATCAATTAATCCATTTTTTTACAGGGAGTGGGGGTCTTTTTTCATGGTTGCCAACTCTACAAACATCTTATGCTAGTTATTTTCTGAGTTGCCAAAAAGAAACCAATAACTTTTTGATTTAGAAAAGAAATATATGGCATATTCCCAGAATAAACAAATCTGTATACAGGTTGGCAATAAAGTCACTCTGCCATTACTTATATAGGGAATCATAAAAGATTCCATTTTTTAAAAAAAATTGAGAAATATTGATATCCTCAAGCAATTTATTACAGATACACTTACGAGCTCGAACTGTCAAAACCATTTGCGTTATGACATTTGTTGAAGTATTCTCTTACATAGTAAGAAATGCACTCAAGCAGGGAGCATGCAGTTCAAACAATATTAGAAATTAATATATTGTTTACCATAGCATTTTATGATCAGTCATTAACCAGAATCAATAGAACAATTTTAATAAATTTCTATACTGTTGATTAATTACTCCATCTTTATTATAGTGAGTAGCAGTATAATGACATTATTGCCACTTTGCATATAGATAGTTATTTAAAGAAACCAATTACAGTAATGCCAATGAAGGTGATATTTAATCTAGATTTTATACCAACTTTTCTCACCAAAAACAAAAGAATTAAAGCTAAAATATATTTCTATAAATTTATCTAAATAAATCTATTTCAAATAAAATATTCCTATTGTCTCTCGAAAATGACAAGATTAATGTTAAGGTGGATGAGAATTCAAAGTGTTACAGGTTAAAACTTTCAATCAATTGAGAAAAAAAGATTTTGCAAATTTTGAATTATTCTATTAATTATAGATTGGTCATACATTTTTCAAATTCAATTATCTGTAAAATTTTCATGATTAGGGTAACTATTCTCAGTGACTATAGAGAAAAAAAATTTTTTTATAGCTTTAAAATACATACTTAAAGAAGATTGTTCAATTAATAAAATTCTATAAAGTTATGTAACTAAATAATGGAAATAATTCTCAAAGTTTATTGTTTGTTTTTATAGCATATCAACCTTTTTAAGTCATTTAATGCTGAGCACAATCATTTTTTTAATAAGCATTCTTTTTTTGTCTACACAGTTTTCTGAATAACACAATGTTCACTATTTAACCCATAGCTGGAGGGAAGGTGGGGATTCATACCTTTCACAAGGGTATTAGTCCAAATGTTAACATACACTAAAGGACTAGGATTCGAACTCACATATTACGATTCCGAAATCCGACTGCCTACCCATTTTCAAAGTTTATATATTTTTTATATAAATAAAAAATGAAAGAAAACTGCATTCATAATTATAAAAAAGGTTTGAATCATATACTTTCCTTAACTTAAAAAAAAACATGATGATCATACTTCAGAGATTAATTATAAAGCTCATAACTGATAAAATATTGTTGATTTATTTGTAGGTAGAGATAGGCAGAAATCCAAATTTTTTTCCTCAAGTGCATTGGAATTATGCCAAATAGCAATTTAATACACTTAATAACAAATCAAGATATGACAAAATAGTCATTTGCTTTGATTATTATTATCTATAGGTATAACTTGTTTTGACTTTGAAAGAATAGTGGAAGGTAATGAATGCTGTTTATGAATTTTACAAAACTTTAAAAGATATGAATTCCATCTACTGAATTTTTTTCTTTTTAAATAAAGTACTTTTAATAGTTTTCTTTCTTTTTAAATGCACTTATGAAAATGCTGACTGACCATAGAAACAAAACTTGTGAGATTATTTCAATACAATCCATTTAAGAAATAACTTACTTCAGCAACCATGTAGCCTGACATTACCAATACTGATTCAATGATGTTAGAATGGACATTAAGAATTAGAACTTTAAGAAAATAGGTTATGCTTTGGTTTCTTTGTTTAATGATATATAAACTTCATTTAATGTAAGAACTCCTTTTTTCATCAAATATTCATTTTTAAAGGAATTCTTAGAACAATAATACTATTTTACTCCATAGGTAAGGAAAATGAGGATATACGGCCATGAATGAGTGATGGTAATTCAAAGATATATATAAATGCAACTTTGTCTGTGTGCGAGTTTGTTCCCTATAGACTCCAAAATGACTGGGCCGATTTTCTGGAAAATTCACACAGTTGTACTTTATGTGTCTGAGAGTGTTCTTAGATAGGTGCTATTTCAGAATACCACCTGATATGTATTGAAATTGACGAGCTCCCGAAGCAGGGGCGCGGTTTGCCGACTTTCCGCTTCCCATTTCTACCCCTCCGCTGAGGGCTGTGGGGTCGCTAGTCTGGTGGATTGGAGGGCAGAT
>JAYKTE010153816.1:0-12998 GCA_036873565.1 Xipholeptos notoides | reverse complement strand
TTTCGCTTCTTCAACGGATGAAATGTGGGAGAAAGAAAATAAAACGTCTATCCTTGTTTAAAATTGAACGTCTCTATTTTTAAATATGTTTACGTTGTCAATGACGACAATAAAGGCTAACTCAAAATTTTAAATTCTGATATTGTTTTCCTTCTATTCCTGTTTAAAAGTAAATGTAGTATTTTGGTGATTGTAGTGTGTTATGTACATTTTGATTATATGAAGTGAATGGGTTACAAATGAGTCTAGTTATGGTTAAGTACTAAGAGAATGACCAACCTGACTAGTTCCTCACCCCCACTCTAACCTTGTGCCAAATTGTAATTTTTCTAGAATAAATATAAAGAATAGAAAGAAAACAATATCAAAATTTAAAATTTTCAGTTAGCTTTTATTATCGTCATTGACAACGTAAGCATCTTTAAAAATAGAGACGTTCAATTTTAAACAAGGATGGACGTTTTATTTTCTTTCTTTCACATTTCAGCCGTTGAATGTCCTGTATAAGCGAAACATACGTCCGGATATTGATTAAAAACAACAAAATTATAACTATTTATTTTACTATTAATATATATCTATTTCTCTCTCTCTCTCTCTCTATATATATATATATATATGCTGTTCCTTATTTATTTTTAACATTGACAGAAAAATTAATCCAACCACGTGTGTACCAAAAAAATCCATTTTCTTATCCACCCCTTATCAAACCCTTTGGGGTCATAAATATTAAAATCGCACAAAAAGCGCGGACGTAGTTGTAGACATCAATTGATCAATCAGAATGCGAGAAAGGAATAATAATTCCTCAACTCTGTGAGCCAACCTTATCCGTATAAAAGACAGACAAGAAATGACTACGACCTTACGCTAGCCTTTTTTTGGCTCAGCAGTCAGTCAGCACGCAGTTTGCAGCAATGAACATTAATTGACTCTCTTTTTCTCTCACCTTGCTAGAAATATATTAATACCCTTCTTTCTCTCTCGCACTTCCTATCTTCCTCTGTATACCGACTACTACAAGAGAAAATTCTTCCTTACTTTTATCTAAATAAACAAAAGTTTATTTTAGATCACTTTACTTCATGTGTAGTATAAATTCCTTTGTTATTTATTGTTAGGGGAATTATACTAATCCCACATAATATATATCTAAAATTTAGTGTGTAAGATGAATGGGAAAAATACCCTAAAAATTGCAATTAAATGTAATCAAAATTCCTCTCACCATTACAGACAAGCAAATATGTATTTTATTTAAAACTAAACATATTTTCTTAAATAAACAGTGAATGTTCAGAATACAAGTCAAAGCCATGTCGATGAAAAAATTTAGGAAAAACACAAAAGGGAAAAAACATGTGTGTGTGTGTGTGTGAAAAATAAAAAAGTGGGAGAAAAAAACAACTCAAGAGTTACAACATTTTATATTGAACAAATGATTTTCCCAAAATGAATTAAATATCAATAAAATAAAACAAATACAGTAACACCTCTATATAAGATTTAATTCGTTCCGAGACCTATGTTACATATTAAATTATTCGTATATTGGATTAATAACTCCCATAGGAATACGTATAAAACCATTTAATTCGTCCCTGAACCCAAGTCTTATGTCAAATTATTTGTATGTTGGATCAATTATTCCCCTAGGATTATACGTAAGACCATTTAATTCGTTCCGGGACCTATGTCGTATGTTAAACTATTTGTATACCAATTTTTCCCATGAATCATTCCCATAAGAATACACATAAAACTAATTAATTCGTCCCATGACTTACGTTGTAAGTTAAATTATTCGTAGGTTGGATCAATTGTCCCCATAAAAATACATGTAAAACCATTTAGTTCGTTCGACAGCCGAAAAAGCTTAGCATAACTTATTAATAAATAAATAATTACTCATAGCAAACCTAAAGAAAAATGCATCGCAAAATATAAGATATGTAAAAAGAAACAAATTATAATGAAATAATCCTAACAAATGAGGTTTATTATCACTTTACTTCGGAGAGAGGAGAATGTGTCGAATGGAGGTATAGACTTGGATATGCAGGAAAGGAGGTAAGAAGATTGTAGAGGGAGATCTAATGTTGAAAAATATGTATGTTTAGGTAATCGTATGTAGAGGCGTTAGTGCATATGTATTTATATAAATGATCTCTTCTTCGCTAACTCACCTTTACTGGACATTTAAAAAAAAAAGCATTTGCCAATTAATTCTTGATAAATTTTTTCACAGTGAAAGTGAAACAATTGTACCATCTTACAACTCTCTTTTTTCTTGTTTTTTTTTTCACTTTTACTCGTTCGTTCACTCAATCAGATTACTTACTTCCATCACACTTATGAATATAACATAAACACACACGTACAAATCAAAAGACATATATCTATATAGAGGGACACATGCTTGCATGCATACATATCAGTGTTTTGAGTGATTGTTCAGGGTGAATGGCTGAGAATAGTAAAGTGGCTCACCCTGGTGGTTGAAAAAGGCGATAAATGGGGAGGCGCAACGCCATAAACACACTTCAGTCTATAACATATGGATTCACATCTGGAAGGGCATCTGGCTGTAAAAGTTGTATAAAAAAATAATGCCCTAAATTGACAATGCTGCTTCATTAATAAACTAGTGTATTTGCCCGTTAAAAATAACGGGTTTTAAAAATAATTTGATAAAATATACTTTTGAATATTGCACTTTTCCCACACATTCACTTTAAACTAAATTTTATGTTACTTAATAAAATGAACTAAAACAATCCAGTGTGTATGTGCGTCAAAAATAACTTGTTTAAAAAATACTTTAACCTTTAAATATTGCACGTTTTTCACATTTATTTCAAACTAAATTTTAAATATTTGAAAAACAAACTAATATAATTTAGTGTGTATACCCGGTAAAAATAACAGATTCTAAAAAAATTTATAAAAGTTACATTTGAATAAATTGCATTCTTTTTTTCATAAAATTCCTTTCAAACTAAATCTTATACATTAATTAACACACACTTTTTCAAATAATTATACCCAGTTATCTAAAATCTAGTTTGTATGCACAGTTTTAATAATTCAGAGCTAAAAATTAAAGAAAATTCTATCACTAATGGCGCAGTCGGTAGAGCATCAAATTTAAAATTAAAATAATGATGGCAATCTGAAGGTTGAAGGTTCGTTCATAACACTTGTGCTTAGTTAACCACTCCTTAAAAGTTTTACTTTTAACATTAAACAGCAGGTTTTCTGATAAAAATGTTTCGTTTTTAACCGAATCTTTTTTATGTTTATTGCAAAATGATATTATTAACTCTGTCTAGCAATGTTACCTTACCTATCTCATGGGTTTCGTTTGACCCCTTAGCAGCTATTTTTCCGACTGAAATCAGTTTTGTTTCACAGGTCCAAATAGCTCATTTATAAAATTTCTAGTCTCAAAACTTTATAAAACCTCATAAAACTACATTTTTCTTCAGACCGAAGCCCACTTATGACACCATGTAATTACATAATAATATAATATAAATAAATCCTATTTCAGACTCTTTTCACAACTTCACTGGCAGAAAAATTTTATTGGTGATATTGTGTTGCCCCTCATTTGCTGTCAACCGGGGTGGACTGCCCCTCTCCTTAACTACTCTACTGAATTGAATTGTATTTACTTTTTAGTTCATTTTCAGTAAAATCTGTTGTGAAGCATTAAAATTATCCAAGTTTTAATTGTGAGGCATTAGGTGCATTATCCAAAGGTGTTTTTTTTTATATTTAGATTTTTCCTTGGGTTTATTGTTTTTGACATGGAGATGTGGGTTGAATTTTTAATATGATCTATGGTAACTAAAAGTTAAAGAACTTAGTTTTATCAGTTTCAGACACCTCTGCGAAAACTCTATAATGGAGGAAGACTGATCTGAGCCCAAACCGGGTAAGGAGAGGTCTTCCAGCTCAACAACCAAATAGTTATTGATTGCTCAATGTTTATAAAATAATTCCTAATTGGGGAAACATGAATAAGTGATCATTCATCAAAAGGCACATTTTAGGGTAACATCTATTTTCGGGGAATTTAAAAAAAAAGAATATGTATAATTCCGAACTTTAAGAAAATTGCGATATTAGATTTGAAGCTATTAATCAGATTATTTACCGCCTAATCTCAAGAAAGAACAAAACGATCGTCATGTTTCATTAGAACGAAAAAGAAGAGATTCCCTAGCTAAATTTGTATTACCAAAAGAATAAAAATAAAGCCTAAAAGCTATAATTCACTTGTTATTCCTGTTCTGAATAAGGACATGTAAAAAAAT
Organism: Xipholeptos notoides; assembly: GCA_036873565.1. Classification (NCBI taxonomy): domain Eukaryota; kingdom Metazoa; phylum Mollusca; class Cephalopoda; family Idiosepiidae; genus Xipholeptos; species Xipholeptos notoides. The sequence goes on along the minus strand of JAYKTE010153816.1, from coordinate 8,673 downwards.
TAAAGAAAATTAGAATGCAGATAAAATTGTTTTGACACCGAACTAAATTTCTGAAATAATCAGTCTAATAGAAAACAAAGAGTTGAAACAAACAAAATAAAATGTGTTGGAACAAATCGAAACCCCCTCCCAAAAAAAACAAAAAAACAACGTGCTCCCTCGGCTTCACACAGCTCGGGTATGACTGTAATAGCTACAGAGATAATTATACCTAGATGTCAACTGATTTTTATTTGTTTGTTTTGTTTTGCGGTATACCAACCTTTTTAGATCATATAATGCCGAGAACCATCATAATTGATAAACGTTTTTATGTTCACACGTAGTTTTTTGAATAACACAGTAAGCACTATTTGATCCATAGCTGGAGGGAATATGAGGATTTATACTTTTCCAAACGTGAATGTAAACGAAACGCATGGAATTCGAACTTGTGTATAACGATTCTGAAGTCCGACTATCGCAAGTGGGCTTTGTTGGGCTTCCCCAAATAATTTTGTAAGCATTTAGGTTTAAAGGCAAAAACCTCAAACATCTTTTAAAAATACAAAACAAAGTAATTTTGTATCTTTTTATCCTTTGGAACAAGGCTTCATAATCTGTTAAATTGTTGTTTCATTTCATTTTCTTAACAAAGTCTCTCTTTAAAAATTTACCAACAACCAGGTAATTAATCAATATGAAAATTTCACCGATGATTAGAAGAAAAATGAACTTTATAACGGTGTAATTTTTTCATAATCGATACCTAATTTTCATAATCGATATATAATTTTTTTCATAATCGATATATAATTTTTTCGACATATTCCCACCCTTTCTTCATTTGTCCTTTGTTTAAATAAAAGAGCAACCCATACAAACCATATATTTTCTGGTTGGGGAGACATTAAAAACAAAAACTAAAACAAAAAACAACTTGAGAGCTTTGAAATCGCAAATTGAAATCAGAAATTTGAATGTGTTTAATTTTTTATCTTTTGTGTTTTGAAGTATCCAATTGCTTGAATATTTTTTAAAACTTATTCTATTTCAGATTAGCATGAAAACATTCTTTTCATTATTATTACAAAGGCCACTTAGAACAAGTATTCTTTATATCTTGAAAAATAAATTGTAAGAAAAATGAAATTCTTTCAGTAAATAAAGTTTTTAAAAGGATTTCAACAGTCTTTTTCTCTTAAACATTTTTTTTCATTAAAAATTCAAAATAAAAAAGGCTCACAGCTTCCATACATTTGGTTGCGTTAAAAAACATTAAAAACAGCAATTATGCTGTTGCCTATACGTTTCCATAGTTTGGAGGCTGAGAATCCAATAGACGGCGTTTGCCTTGATTTTGCATTCTTAGAATGCAAAATTAAGGAGGGAGGAAAGAAATTATTTGAAACAATTTGAAAAATCAGATACGTATTGTTATATTTTTGCATTGTAGTCAATCACCGTAAATATTATTTAGACATAAAAAAAATCGTTTAATTGATTAGAAAAGCTTTAAAAAATTATTTTAATTTTGTTTACGTTGGGCGAAAAATTAGGTCTACGTTTTTAGGAAAAATTTAAAATTTAAAAATCGATTAAAAATTATAGAAAAAAATATTATTTTATTCTGCATTTATTAAAATAAAATTCAGGGTTTTATCTTTCTAGGGGAAAATGTTTAGAAATAATGGATTTTAATAAATTTTAATGAGCTTAAAAAACAACAAATTGGATGGATGCCTGATCAACTTGATCTGGGTCTTATCTGTATATACATTTTTTTCGGACCGTTATCTTCATCTTTTAGTTGTTTTTTCTTTATCATTCACTGACGTTAAGCAATGTCGAACTTGTTTAGTATTTATAAGGGTGACCACTTAGCAATACCAGGTACCGTAACAAATAGATCGATAGGTGGCTCTTTGCATGACCCAGAACATGAGTGACACCAGATGCTCGTTTATCTCTTCAGTGTGAGACTCAGAGCACTTGCGGGGCCGACTTGTACTGCAGAAAAACCCTCCTTGAGATAGAGTTATCGCCTTTGATTGAGGACAGGGTGTCTACGAAATCATTGAGAAGAGAAGAGCGGTAACTACTTCAGTAAAAATGATTTGAGTCCAAAAAAAAGTTGAGGGGGAAATTCCTGCTCAACAAACTAAAATGTCAAATAGATTTTTTGAAAAATCAAATTTTCCAAATTATTTCTTGGTGAAGATTGATTCAACTTTTTTTAATACACTCTATTACCATGTTTTTATTTATTTATTAATTTTTGTTTTGTTTTTGAATAGCGTAACAATTCACAGTAACCAAGAAGAAATATTATTTACAACATGTTATTCCGTATAAGGAATTTCAACAGATAAGTGAGACGTCTGCAAGTAAAATAAAATGAAAAGTAATATTTTAACTTTGAATGACTAATTTATTTATTAAAGTTCGTCTGCATCAGTGAAATAGTCATTTTCATATGGCCTGTCTTTTTGGTTAACCAGAGTAAAGAGTTTTGATCATCTTGCATTTGTTAATGTGGAAGATTTTCAAAGGAAATAGAAATAAATATTTTGAATAAAAGAATTTCAAGAGAGACAGAAATAAGATGGAAGCGAAAAATATTTAAATGAGAAATAATTTCCCGCAAGAAATGTTTTACACCTATATTTTTTCATCTTTATATAAAATCCATGTTTTAAACCATTGTTTATCAATTTTAATTTTATTGTGTTAAGAGCAAGTGTCGTGTCTTGTCGGCGGATGCCTTCCTTGGCTTTATTTTAGAAAAATTCTATAATCTATAGTCTAGAATTAGTGTCAAACTTCAATTCTCTTATTTCAAAACTAGAAATATTTCAGTTATATTGATACCGCAATAACTAACTTATCCCTAACACAGTGGACGCCACAGGCCCTCAACGAATTTGTTCCACAAGTCCGAATACTCCATATATAAGGTTTCAAGTCTCTAAGCCCAAAATTGGCAAAGTAGTTTCGTAGAGACCGTTCTTCAGATAGATACCTAAACCAGGTAAATTTTGTATAAGACTGCCCGGCTTTGCCTGGGCGCCGGCGACTTGCTACTAAGGTAGTTAAGGAAGCCTATTACACAAGAAAGCAGTACTGTACATTATGTTTGTAAAGCAGTAAACTCTTTCAAATGTTAATTCAAACTGTAATTCATAAAATCTAGGTTGTCATTGTGTTATGCAAATTTTAGTCGTTTAAATCATTGTGCTATGCAAATTTTGATGATCTGAATGCTTTGATGCTCGCTTTTGTGTTCATTTTCATTTGTGTTTTTTGTAATTCCCAATTTTTACCTCTTGGCAGCTATTTTTCCGGCTCAAAACCAATTAGAAAGTGTCCCTTAGGTTCAGAAAACCCATGAATCAAATTTCGAGTGTTTAGACCCAAAACTGACATAGTAGTTTGGTAGAGACCGCAACACTGGTTCAGTCTTTCAACTTTGACTCCTTAGAACTCCCAGTTAAAATTTGATAAGTTTGAATGTATTTATGCATAAAAATAATATTCACATCCGTTGAATATTATACAATATTCTTTTAATTTTGTTCAATTTAAAAACGTAGTAATAAAGTAAAATTCGAACAGAACTAAATAGATAATTTTCTGATCACCTGGTTTTTCCAATTTCCAGCTAAAAGTTGAATTTGAAAATCCAAAAATTCAAAAGGTAATTTTTTCGAAATCTCTACGTGACACAATTGATTTGTAATCAGTTTCATTTTGAGAATTTTCTCATCTAGTTGTTAGGGAAAAAATGGATAATTAAAATAAATAAAGGAAAAATTATGCACCAAAATTTTGTTTGTACTTTAGAGTATATTTTTAAGTAAAAAAATGTTTTTAAAAAAGGGAAAATTTTGCACATATCGAGATTTAGTAAGTTTGGGGCAAAACAGGTGAGGTGTGTTAGTGTTATACCTCTTTTAAATCCTGTTCATTGCTTTCATGGCCAACTCGTTTAGCCCATTTCCAGACCACTCAATCAGAGGCCACACGTCGAGGATAATACTAATGGCTCTTGATTCACTTTTGCATGGATTCTTGCAGCGTAGTCGGAGTCTGCCTATTTATGATATGATATGATTACACTAGCAGATTAACCCGGCGTTAGCAGCTATTTTTTCGGATCAAAACTTACTACTTTGGCAAGGTTTTGGAGGCCGTAATTTGTTAAACCGGCTGTTAAGAAACCACTTGATAACGACCGACGATTTCTTGGTCGTAAGAAGACTATGTGGCTGTTAATTGTAGTTCTACAATTAGTCAAGTGTGTCGAAAAATTCCCTATTGCCGAAAAAAAATTTTCTGCGAACATTTTTTGATGATTTAAATTGACAAATAAATTCAAATCTCAGAAAATATGGGAATAATACTGTATGGTAATAATATTAAATTGCCTAAAATAATTATTATTCATTTAATTTCATAAAATAAATAATCAAGATAAAATAAAGAATATAAACATAAATAGGAAAAATATATTCTAAAAAAGTTTTATTTTAATTTTTTAAATTATTATCTTTTAATAGTCTAAAATAATTATCTTATTTACCGTTTTTTGAATTATTTATTTAGAGGAAATAATCAAAATTTAATTAAATTTAAAAACATTTAAATAAATGAGATACTCTTTTGGTAAATATAGTCTACAATACTAATTAAACGCTTTGTTTGCCAACTGTTGCCAACTCAATCCTCACCTTTAATATTAATTTAATTATTATTATTTTTTTTACAAACTATATGATCAAAATAATAATTATTATTGTTTTGATCACATAGTAAAAAAAATAATGATTAAATTAAATTAATTCAGGGTCAAGGTAAAAGGTCATCGAGGCAAATGCTTATCAAGTGATCTGACGAGAAAAGGTGATTCTAACGTGCTATGGCTGTGCCTGTGCGTACCAATTTTTGTATAACGTTGCAGTTACTCGTATTCATACGAGGGTCGTTCCAAAAGTAACACCTCCAATTTTTTTTTAACTAAAAAGAGCTGCGAAGTTGAAAGTAATATCATGAAAACAAGTGACATTTTGAGCACCATAAATTTATTTTTCTACGTAGTCATCACTATTTTCAATGCACTTTTGCCAATGATGAAAGAAGCGGTTAATTTTCGTGGCCGGAGCGCGTTTTTTTTACTCACATCTCTTTCGCCACTCTGATATCTACGAACTGTGCTGAGAACAATTGCATCAACAGGCGCCGGTAAATGTTGATCGGTTTATTTTTTCCGCATGGAGGAATTCCATAATGTATTTCTGCTTCTGACGCACATCCATGACGGGCTGCTTTCTTAGAATCTCACATCACCAATATCCGCAACAGAGAGATTAAACTTTTAGATGATGAATGCAAAGGTTGAATCATCATAACAATGCAATTTTCTATCCCCTCTGATCCATTCAGGCGGGATAAAAAAAAAAATAGGAGACATTATGCATTCGTCTCATCTACTGCTTCTTTAAATGCTGGTAAAAGAGCATTGAGAATGGCGGTGACAATGTAGAAAAATCAAATTCTGGAGCACAAAAAGTTGATCGTTTAAAAAGTACCATTCTTGTCGCCGTAGCTCTTGAACAAAAAAAAAACTTCAAAAAATAGGTGGCATTACTTTAAAAATTTTTCCTCACCCACATTATTTTACACCTAAAACCCATTTTCAGTGCCAACTTACGAGTTTTTTCGTTCATAGCCTCCACCCGCTTAAAAAAAACTAAAAAAAACATACTTTGAAGTTTTTAGAGGTTTAGCGAGAGTGTGTTCAGTTTTATCAGTCTTTAATGTGAAATGAAATACGACAAAATGAATCCCAACCCAAAGGATGACTTTGGGTCTTTCAAAGATAAAATTATAAAAAAATCGCAAAAAATATAAATAAAATGGTGACTTTTGCTCTTGTATTTCGTTGTCAAATGGAAGATGAAATGTCAATATCAATCGCTCACAAAAACTCCACATGCCATACGAAAACACGATCAACTCGATCTTCGAACCAGTGATTTTATCTGATATGATCCATAGAGACAAGGCTAAAAAGGCAACAAAAAGTCTAGCAAATTACCTATTACAAACTCAGATACACTAAGATGATACGCTTTATCCAAGGATAACTAATCATTCCAGAAAGAAATGTACATCTATATTAATATCATTGATACCTACCAAATATACATAGTTTACATATTTTCTCCAATTATTTTCCTTAAAATCTTTCAATGTTCATTGTCTTCAAGTTTATCAGTCCTGACAGGGAATACCCCAAGTCAAACAAACAAACAATGAAAGGTGAACATTATCTTTTCGAACTCGATTTATTTTCAGCATATTCAATTCATGGTCGTAATACTATCATTTTGGGGGGTGGGAGATTAAGAAATAAGAAATAAAAAAATAATCTAGCATTAATTTCAATCAATGTTTTTTTTTAATTGGAAGATTGTGAACCCCAAATGAGTAAAATCCCAGGACCGTAACAATTCAATCTAAATACTTTTAGTTCAGTTCAATTCATCTTACGTATGTACTGGGCAAAAACATATCATTACATACTCAGAGCAGTCTCAGGCATAGCACCATTGAGAAAGGAGAGCCATTCTATTAGGGGACCACGGAGGGCAGAAATATAAGCCGTGTCGTCTTTTTGGTTAGGTCGACAAAGTCAATATATCGGCCTTACATAGTTCAAAGGGTTGAAACCAAATCGTATTTGTTTCAAAGGTCAGAATACCTCGTATATCAAATTTCAAGTCTCTACACTAAACAATTACAAAGTTGTTTGGTAGAGGCTATTCTTCAGACAGACACATAAGGTCACTTAAAAAAAAGAAAAAAAAAGAGTGAAAACGAATATTGTGTATGCCTGTGTATTGTGTCTGCAATTCAATGGCCACCATGTGTGTGCTAACTGGATGTGTACATGTGCATGTCTATACATGTATGTGGATGTACTGCGTTTGTATTAAATAGAAAAACCTCCCAGTGGGTGTGCAATTGAATATAAGTATGTGTACGTATTTAATAGTTGAAAGCACGTATGTGTGTATCTGTGTTTAAATACACATAATAGTTTAACAACCAATATATACACAAAATATAAATTCTAATAAACACACAACTAACTATTAATACACTTATTAATTATAGACATTAATTGAAGAATCTGCGGAACACTAAATTTAACTATTCAATTATACAAATATTATATAATTTAGTATACAGACATTGATTTAAGGTTTATTTGGCAATTCCTTATTCACCTGTGAATGATGAAGGTACATAACAATATATATTTTTCACATGTATTAACTTTGATTCGCTCTTTCCATCTCACTTATGGTAGTAACCGGGTATAAAATGCTACCAAGTTTTTATATGTGTATATGTATGTGTGTGTATGCATGTGTGTATGTGTTTATATGTGTATATATATATGTATATGTATGTATATGTATATATATGTATGTGTGTGTATGAGTGTCTATGTGCATGGATATGTGCATGTATGTGTGTATTATATTATAACACTATTTCCAGATTTAGATAACTGTTAAATTTAATGTGCCATTAAATTTAACCGTGTAAATTAAGAGACAGTCGAATGTGTATAATCTTAGTGTTTTTTCTTCTTTTCGAACCACTAATACATAACCGTTTACATCTAGGGATTCTGGAATTTCAATCTCATATTCCCCAAAAAAAGTTTATTTCCTCTCTATAATCTCCATTCTCCCCCCTTACCGAAACTAGCTGTTTAATTCCGAGCTTTTGACTTTTAAGGAAAATGGAGACAAAAATGAAGAAATATATTTAGTATACTATTTATATATTAAGCGAATGAAAAAATATATCGATTGAAAAAAAATAATGAAACTTTTATATTTTTACTCTTCACTTAATAATTGGGTGAAATTTTCATATTGATTTAATTTATCCCTGAATTTTAGTAGAACTTAAAAGAGACACCAACAAAAAAGAATAATTTAATTTCCACTTTTTTTGGCTTCGAGCAGACGGACAGTTCTCTTATTAGAGAATGGATATGCATATAGCAATCTGTTTGTCTTTCTTTTTTCCTTCTTTCTTGCTTATTTTGTTTTTCTTTGTTTCCTTCTGGCTTTTTTTCTTTCCTATCAAATTTATAATGTTCTTACTCACTTTGACATGTCACTTTATCATCCTCCTGTCTCTAACCCTGATTTATTTTACCCCAAATCTCTTTCCATGTTGAAACTGTTGCACTGTTTATCCCCTCCAAACATCCATTTATCACACCGAGCGATTGATTTGCTGTTATCATCTTCCAAGCCGTACTTATACCCTTCATACCATTCAGTCGATATAATGATACACCGAACTTTGAAAGCTTCCCCTCTAACTTTCTTTTGTGAATAAAGACATGCATGTCAATGGGCAAAACCGGTTATTCTTTCTTTTTTTGTTGAGCGCTTTCGGGCCAGATGCAAAGTGACATTTCATTTTCGTCATCATAATTGGACTGTTGGGATTAACATTGTTCCATCTATTCAAATTACACAAGTTGCAAAGCCTAACCCGAATGACACTTTTTGGAGAAAAACTGAAATATAATAATAGTATATCGCTCTCATTCTTTCTCTTTCTCTCTCTATATACACACGCACACACACACACATACATATA
>JAYKTE010153705.1:0-13003 GCA_036873565.1 Xipholeptos notoides | reverse complement strand
GTTTGAATGTGTCTCGATTCATTCAAATGTCGGACTCAAGCATATATTCAACCACTACCGTGGTTGAATGATAACATATCAGAAACTTTATAGAAAACGAACGAAATGAGACTTTTTAACAATTTTATTTTGACTTCATAATACAAGGGATTATTTAAAACCCTTAAAATCACTTTGTATTCTTTATAGTTAAAATGGAATTTTTTTATGTATTACTGTATCAATTAAATAAAAAACATGATTTTAAACAAACTTACGGAATAAAACAATGATTCAATTCAATCAATTAAGGATTAGTTATGTAAATGGTTAATGTTAATGAATTAATTCCGTGGTTGTTATAAGATAATGTTAGCAATCGTCTTTGGTCATTAAAAGATTATTCGTTCTGAACTTTACCTGGCAATCTAGCTATTTACTAGACAGTTTGACAGACTAGGTGATTACTTGATTTATCAAAATCTTTGTCTACTAGACTACAAAGCTACATAAAAACCACATTTTTCTATCTTTTTGTGATGGTTTGAGAAAATATATTTTGTAGACCGTAGAAAAACAATGAAGGAAATAAAGCATAATTTTTATATAATTTGAGTGATATAAAACGTTCGTTTATAGAAAAAAAAAGTATGAACAAACGAGTCATTGTTCCAATGAGTTTTAGGGGGCAGAATCAAAACGCAATCTTGTTTCATACTTAGATTGGCTTTTGATCGGTTTATATAAAAAATACTAAAATTTTGTAAAGTGTTATTTTTATTTCTTGTTTTGTTTAGGTTTTTGGAAGTTTTGGAATCTATCTTTAAGTTTTTAGCCTTTACTATGTTTTTTTATTCCTCTTCTTATTGTTCAAGGTGGGTAACCGTGCGAGGAAGATTTCGATGAAGTGGAAAGTGTTTTAACTTTCTACAGTTAAAGAAGGAAGGCCGCACACAATCAGCCATCTAATTGCACGCACCCATACACGCAAACAGATATATATTGTTACACATTCTCACACAAACACGCACGCATACACAGACGCACACTCGTACACATGTACCCACATATAGATACATTTTCAAAGGCACGCAAATAAGGGTTATTTTTTTACACTGACCAACTATTGCAGTAATTAGTGCATATCCAACCTTATATACACACTTTAAATTGAAACTATTTTAATGTGAAATAACTATTGTTAACTGGTTTTGTTTTGTTTTTATTATTTAAATGAAGAAAACGAATTGAAAGTAACAAAAATCAGGAGACAAAAAATTACTTAAATTCTTTAACATTAAAAAATGTTTTTAAAAAATACGAAGATTTTTAGAACTTTAAGTAATTAAAATTCAAACTCTTGGTAAAAGTATAAAGATATACAAAAATGAAAATATAACTTATCTGATAGAAACTGATAGCAAACAATTACTTCAAGCATACCTTTACAATAACTCAGACCCAAATATCATTTTTGAGAAATATAAATTTAAAATCTAAAATCGAATTTTTAGAGATACCCAGGAAAATAAACCTATGAAAAACAGCCACTAAATCTATCATTTCTGACAACACCTCGGCGAGAATAATTGACAAGTTGGCAATTAAAAGTATGGAACAGTTCACACATCTCTTTCGTTCTTTAAGCTCCACGCTCTTCCTCCTTCTCTTTCCTCGATGAGTTCAATGTTTGCTAAATTTTCTAATTTTAGATTTTTAACCTTAAAATAAATGGCTGGTCATTTCAAAGAAATGAAATAATATTTGAATTCTTTGAAAATTAATTTTACAATGGAATTTTATTTTTTGTTTTGTTTTTTTATAAACCTTATCAAATATACTTTTATTGAAAAAAGTTTTGAAAATATTGCTAATTAATATATTTTTTTGCAAAATAAAATAAATCCATATATCTAAGGAGAAAATTGTTTTTACTTGAAGCCTTATTTTTCAAAGTATTTTTTAAAGAAAAAGGACATAAACAATGAAAATAATTTTAAAATAAATGAAACATTCCACATGGTTTTTCGATATGACAATTAAAAATTACCTTCTGGTGTTAATTTTAGAAACGAAAACACTATTTTTCTTAGAACATTTAAAATAAAATTTAAAAACGGAAAAAAAGCTGCAATTTATTTATTTTTTGACACTCCTGTTAAAACTAGGGAGGTGGTAAAAAGTTATGATAAATGAAAGATAGAATTTGATAAATAATACATATTTCATTTAAAAGGGCATAACATTTTAAAGAGAAAATGAAAGAAATTAAAATTAGACTATTTTTTAAATATTTTTTAGAATTGAACAAAAAATTGGCGATTTTTAAATTTTTAAATTTTAATCTATTTAATCTATTTCTTTGCAATTTTTTTGTAAATTATATGTTTATAGAAAAAAATATAATTTTTATACATTTTTAGAAGCCACTTCTTATCATTTATTGAATAAAAATGTTTACTAAAAAGAATGAGAACAATCAAAAGTGAACTTATTTACTTATACATAATGTAATCGGTGTTTCTAATTAAGAGGGAATATACATTTTCCGATATTTGCTGACCTATCTAAGGTAGATTATTTTGTCAAATAGACTAAAGAATATCCTTTTCTTCCACAGGATAATGATATATGAATATAAAAAAATCTTCAGCCATTAAAAAATTTTCAAAAACCGTTTTTAATTTTCTTCAAGAACTTCATTAATCAAATTATTTATCCCCATTAGTCGCATCAAATGACTTCTTTACGTCATTACGAAATTTATTTCATTATTTCTTGTATTTTTGACAACATAAATATTAAATACACATTTTCTTTCTAATTTTTCGTAGTATATATCGATTTTTTCCATAGATAAAGCGCTATTTTAGAATTCTTCTTATATCAATATTTGCGTCGCCATTAACCATAGTTGGTATGGCAGCAAACATAATAATCTATTATTCAAACATTCATATAACCACAATGTTTTCAAATACTTAAACTATTATTACTTTGATTTTTAATTTTTATCGAAAAAATAGAGAAACTTTTAAAAATATGGACCCTTGTAACGGACTTCAATATAGGCAGAGCGTTTTTTTTCTATTCAATGTTATTTTCTTGTTTTGGAATCGTTGATGTTATGCTATTTACCATCTGTTGGAATATTGGGGGAAACATAACAAAACAAAAACATCTTGGTTAATAACATTTATAACATTTTATTCTTTAAACAAGGGATTACGCAAATAGAGCAACCATACTGTTTTAGCTCAATTGATGCTTTAGATTCAGCTATGCTGAAATAAAAAACACCTGATCCAAGTTCATCTTAACTTCTTTATGAAATAACTAGATTAAACTTTGGTCACGTGACTATTTTCAATGATATATAAAAAGCATATCCGACTTCACTAACACCTCGTCAAATAGTATTACACATAGCCAATCTTTTGTACTTGGGTCTTTTATACTAGATCAATCACAATGTCATTGATAAAAGTTACAACAGAATAAATATTAATAAATGGTTATGACAAACTCTACAATTATAAAGATGGATATTTTCTTTGCTCTTTCAGCTTTCGATCAATTAGTCTTTTCTAGACAGTTGAACGTTTGGTTTCTTAAATACAGTAGAAACAAACGTTATATGTTCTGTTTTTGTCGGCAGGTTTTAAAAAGTCTACCTAAAACCATGATGTAATGACGCTCGTTGTAGGAAAATAGAATACAGTTAAACTATCTCTTTTTTTTTTGACGCGAAAAATTGAGATATGATTAACGTAAAACATAATTTCAATAAAAAAAAAAAAAGTATTTAACAGTTTAGTTTTTATTTCTATTTAGATCTGAAACGACAAAAAAAGATTTGAATTATTTGTGGTATGTACGCCCGAGGCCAATCTCAGGTTTCAGAGAAGCAACGGACAAACGAAATTCGGTTTATTGCAACTTTGTATTCGAATAAATAAGCATATTAATATACTGTAAGTATTATATTATAAGTATATTATTACAATCTTAAGTTGTCGATATTTCTACAAAATTTGGGAAAAGAAGCAGTATCTGAATTGATTCGACAGTTAGTTCTACGGGGGTATTCAACATCATTAAAATCTAGGATTAAGAAGAATCGTTGCCTTCGAGTCAGTATCGATGATTATCTTTGGGTCAGTATCTTATTGCACAAAAGAATGACATTCTTAATTGAATAACGGCGCCTTCAGCTCGGATCTATCTTGCCGCTTGAACGATCAACAAACACCTGTGTCCAGATGTTCTTCAGACACTATCTTGTCAGTTTAGTCAAACTCTTTTCAGTTTTAACAATTAACCACGTCAAGTTGAAATCAACTTGGTCTTTTACATATATTTTGTATTTTTAGATTTCTATTGTCCGAATCAGAAAAAAACCCAACTATTTTTTCTTTTTCATGGTGTTCTAGTTTCATGTGTTTGTCTTCTAGTTAAAATTAAATTATTAGCTTATCAACTACACTTTCTTCGCGAAATCACATACTCCAACCTTGCCCCTGAATACGTACTACTCGCGTACTTGATGAAAAATAAGCGCACCTTAATACTTAGCCAACCAAACTTTCGTTGGGCAGATTTTTGAAATTTCAATGTTCACTGGATTATATGAAAAGCTCAGTTTTTCGAGTTGCCACGAAAATATTTAAAAAGGATATTTCGAAAAAAAAACAAATAAAAAACGTGAAAAGAAATTTTTGTTTAGATTCAGTTAAATGAATATTGATAAAACTTTAAAACTTTAATTATACCTAGGATCTAAATTAAGAATAATGAATATACGCGTTGTGCTCAATAGTTTATATCATTCTTGATGGATCTCTCTTAACCCATTGTGTATGCTTTATAAAACATTGCATTTCCTTGTCTTTTTGTTATAGGTTACTTGTCCACATGTTGCTTTTCCCAATTCATGATTTTTAAGTTTTGCTTGAGAAATTTTTTTAATAGGCTATTATTTGATATTTAGACACGAATATATTCAAATAAATAAATGTATTCTAACGTAACAAAAGTTATTTTACTGTATAATCAGTAGACCAACTTGTGCGCCTTTTTTGACATCTGAAAATCTATTTAGATCTATTATTTATGAATAACTTTTGAATTTTTAAAGAAATTAAAAAAGAAATATCTAGATTGAACGCAAAACAGAAAACTTTTTTTCTGTAATATTCAATAGAATTTAAAACTTTGATCTTTTATCTCCCCAAAAATATAACCACTGTTTGGTGCGGTTTTGGAAAGACGTTTTAAATATTTTAAAAGATTTTAAATTGATTAAATTATTTTTCATATTATTAATATTATAAATATAAGGTACGAATATTTACTCTAAAAATATGCAAAACTATTAAGATATGAGTACCTGAATTTCTAATAATTCCATTTTTTATTTCAGATTGTTCAATTAAAACTTCTAGACTGAATATTTTAATAAGTTGGAATATGGAAGCCAGTCAATTTCAGAACTATATTTTAAAATGTAAAACTAAATTAAATTTTCAAAATATTTTTCATTATTCAAAAGCATCTAGGTATTTTCATAATTTTTTGATGTAACCAAACAATCAAATATCAATTTATTGTCACTGTGAGTCCCCCGTTATTTTAGAATGATACCATTTGCAAATTATTTAAAACTTAAAATTTTGCTTTTTCTTCTATTTCAAGTTTTTCATTTATCAAGAACTTATTCGAATCTTAAAAGTATTCTTTATTTAATGGTATATGTATCATCCATGACCCGGAACATTTACAAAAAATATTTTTAGAAACTTATGAATATTTTTAGTAAAATAATAAATGAATAAAAATATCATTTTCTTAATTATAATTTAAAAGATAACGATAATAATGTATTGGACGTCTTTGGTACAACAAGAGGTAAACAATTAAAAATAAAGCAAATTGAAAGGACTTTCATTCTCACATGTCTCATTTATATTCACTAATTTCCTTCTTTTTATGTTTTCTTATAATATTTTTTCTCTCGGTTTCCGAAAATATATAGATATATGTTACTGATCCCAAAGAAATTTACTGAAAAAAAGAAACAAAAGTAAAAAAGTGGGGTGTATTTATGTAAATAAAAAATAAATATCAATTCTGAAAAAAAATCTCTTCATTGAAAAATCAGTGAAAATTTCATATATAAAGATAATGCCCAAAAGAAAGGTATAAGTAAGATGCCTTTAATAAATAATTTAGCTAGATTTCTTCTGACAACAGAAAATGTAATTCATTTTTCCCAACATTAAATGACTGCAAAGATTGATCTACTATAAAACAAAACCCGCCTACCAGTAAAAAATCTATATATTCATTCACTTGCTTTTATGTATTTCTTCATTCATAACTCCATTTCCCTCTTTTTTAATTTTCACCGAATAAAACATATCCAAGTATGAAAAAAATCTCAGACATATTCTATAAGTGATTATGTCTTATTTATTTTTGTGCGTGTGTTTGTTGATTTCTTTTCTTTTGTTAAAGCGTTATGTTTTAACAATATAATATATATAAATCAAAGGAAGTCGAAGCATTCGGCCAAATAGCTTATGGATTGGTAAGAAAATTAATTATTAAGGAGGGAAAATTTATTATTGCAGTTAAGACATTAAAAAAGAAATTTAATCAATGCTAAAGCCGAAATATCATAGAGGCTGCTTTTTGTCAAAATAATATTTTCTTAATCGTGTACCTGATTATAAATGTAGAATACAGGTTACATGTACCTATCTTTGATTTTCGTAGAATGTTGTATTGGAGAGGATTATCATCGTCGGCTCCAACTTTCGTACGAGTATATCTTGTCTGGTCTCCTACCTTCGTTTATGTGAGGAGAGGGAAAAAGGTACCAATGTGACAGTCGCTGTGGATGTTGTTTTCGGTGGTCGTGGCTATGCGACGGCCACGCACAGACACTTGGCCATGTCGCTTCCATCGCCTGCCCCACAAACTTTACCCTATTCGCCTGTTGCTAGTTCACTCCACCGTTTGGTCTTCACCTAGGCGAGTTATTCTCATTGAGTTGACGAGCCTTATCTACCCGGATTTTAGAATTAGTGTATTGTCTTTCACATAGATGAGTTACTCTACCGAGTATTAGCTTGGACTCAGGAGCTGTATTATACGATTTCAAATCCTAATTAGAACCATTACACCGCCATAGATAATAATTCTGTCATCATCGGAAAGAAAACACACCAGATAAAATACAAATGTAATTTGACATACTTAAAGGCCAGCCAAAACAATTTAACAATGGAAAGACAACAACAACAACAACACACACACACACACGCAAGCACATAATTTAAATAAACACTCCAAGCCTGATTACCTGAAGAGGCACATCGATGTGTCGAAACCCATAGGGTAGTAGTCAAATATAAAATTACATATATATATGTTTGTGTGTATGTGTGTGTGTGTATGTGTTTTTGTGTTTCATATTTGACTACTATGCACCTAACTAACCTCCCAATAAAATAAACCAAACATGAAATAATAACATTACTCCTAAACGGCAATACACTCAGAAAATTCCCACACACGTGCGCAAATTTTAATTCAAATTCAAAGCAACAATAACAATATGACCTGTGTTGAAAATGACAAAATATGATTGAATTTCATTTAATTCTGCGAGTTTTGCTTTTTTTAAAAAGTATTTTAAATTGAGAAAAACATTCAAAACTATTTAACAAACTTAACGAAATAAATATCAACCTGCACTCCTGTTTTGTCGTAAATATACCATGCAAATTACTTATATTAAATTACTTATCTATGATAAAATGCTTATATTGCAAATAAACCAATAAATCAATATTTCCATAAAAATTTGTAAAATAAAAACATTTTCACCTCTTTTGGACCAGAAATAAGATATATAAAATTTTATTCGAAAAGTAAATTATTTAAGTAGCAAAGCTATAACGTTAAATTCGAATCACTAGACAGATTTTCAACACTGTTGTGATTTTGATTTGGTTTTTTCCTTAAAAATAACTATTATCAATAAGAGCTCAATTTTATGATCAAATATAACCTTAAATTCTGACTAAATATCTTTATTTGTACCATGTATGAAACTGTCTTGGGATACCGATAGATCAATTTATTAGTGAAAACAAATTTATAACTTCTAAAAGTATTAATCGGACTATTTCCTCATCAATAATGTTTTCATTCTCGCAACGTTTCGACCGAATCACCCTTTGTCGTTCCTTAGGTGTCTTGATTTTAGATCTATCCCTTTTATCCATCTGTTTTTTTTAATTTAATACTTTTAGAATTCCTCATATCCATCTCAAAGATTTTTTAAAATAAATTTATTACTGTCTTATGATATGCTTTTTTTTTCAACAATATTTGCATTTTAGAATTTTTCCTACATTGCTCTTTCCCAATCATACGTGCACTTATTTTTATAGATACTAACGTCCTTATGTATGCATCCCTATATAGTGATGCATAAAATCTTGTATTGAATCTCAACTTAGAAGATAAACAATCATAAACACATATATATACATATATAAATATACATACACTCATTCATATATTCATACAAGCATTTGTTAGAAATTTATATGAAACATATAATATATACAAATTAATAGATTAGTACATACATATTTATATGCATGAAAGTATGTATGCGTGTCTGTGTTTGTCAAAAAGGTGAAAATTTCGAGACTCATAGTAATTGTGTTAGCATACAATTTTTTGTCCTACATATCTACGCTGTGCCGAAAGCGTTTGTTGGGTGTACTTGTTAGACTCTTTTAAAGGAAATAGTGACTTTAGGAAAACAGAATAATTCCACTGAACATCAAACAGCTTAATATCTTATCAATAAATAAGAACAAAGATTAAACAAGAATTGGCGAGAAATAGAAGCAAGAGTTGGAAGGGTGAGTGCGTACTTTTGTAGTTTCCTTCGGCTGCACCAGAGTGATACTTTCAAAACTTCGGATCTTCTCTCAACGAAACTGAGTAAATTGCTACTTTTTATTGCTAACATTTCTTAATATTATAAAGATAGGCTCCCTTTCACTGTTTATATACATAACAAAATAAATATTGATTTGAATAGTAAGTAATCTTAAAGGACATATTTAGGACAATTACTAGATAATATATATGAAGCTCAAATGCTTTAATGATTTGAAATAATAGCTGAAAATATAGTCAGAATCTTGAGTTATTAGTCTCATTAACATAGGATTTTGATAGGTTAATGATAAATAAATGGCTTCGTATAAATGGAGACAATAATACATACTGGAATTAGATTATTGTAACCCCTATGTATGAGAGCTTAACTTTTTCACAAGTGGCTTTGCGAATGACATATATTTATGACAATATATAAATAAACACCTCGTACATATTAGTCTCTTATAGAAAAATCATGACACTATTGGAAATATGATATAATAAGAAGAATTATTTCGTATGATATAATAGAATATATTCTAAAAATATATTATAGATGCAGTAAGAATTAAATAAAATATATTTCAATATTCATCCCAACATAAGTTAATTGTTGAAAATGCATAAATGATATGAATGATCTCATAAAAATGCAAGTCAAACCTAATATAATTTACCATTGCCATATATTGTTATTTGGTGAATCTAAATTAAAAATTAATTTTATGTTAAACACAAAATGATTTTTAATTTAACCTGTTAGTGAACGTTGATCATCAGTCTTTTCCTATTTCTCGCATCTTCTCTTTCTCCCTTATTTCTTTTTAATGGACATCACTCTTACTCTCTCTTACACAAGTACACTCATAACTGTATAAAAATTGATCCATTAAATTTCTAATATGGATAAAAAAAAGTAGAAATCAGGACGAATTAACATTTTTATATAAATGCATATTTAAATTCTATTACCTCATGTAAAAATAATGAAATACCTTTAAAAATACCTATTCTTAATTGGGAACAGTGAATTATTAGGAAAGAAACAAATGAAAACCATTTACACTGATTCATTTTACGTACAATGCACAATGTAGAACGCCTAACTTTTCGAAATTAAAATCCGTATGAGACAAAATAATGTGTGACTGTCCAGCCTCACAGAGGCTTTCCTTAATAACAAATGTAGAGAAAAAGAAGCGGATTATAGATATCTTACCAAAACCAAACAAGTAGGCTAAATCCCTTAAAATGTTGGCTTATAAAATCCTAGAATCCTATTTATGGAAATACTTACAATGTTTGTTCTACAGATTTAAAGAGATTGATCTCATGTCTTATTTTTGTGATACATATCCTAAAATAAAATAACACATTGTGTTTATATTGAGCTGAAAATATCCCTTCGATCTTTAGGGATTTTTAAAATAAATTTACTTGTTAATTAAAATATTCTCCTCCCTCTAATCAAGCTTATAAAAATCATCTCCATTTGAACGAAACATTTTTAGTCTAAGGAAAATAATTTTGACTAATTATCGTTAATCCACTTAAATTTTTTAGAGGCTATTATTCTTTTCATTTTTATGCATATTTTTTCCTTTCTTGGTCTGCAATCATTTCATTTGAATTAATCTGTTCCACATTTATGGAAGCTTAACTCATTCGTATGCAAACTCCATCTAAGAATTTTAGTTTCTTTTCAACCTCTTACAGCATCCCTAAAATTTCTAAGAGTTTACTTCTATGCAAATTGGCTCGGACTTACAAATATTATTAGAAAATATTTGATTGCGATGTATGCTACAATTATTTATTGTTTACATAATTAAACCTATACAAAAATTATGGTTTTGATATTTTAAGGAGATGAAAGAGACAACTATACACGGCAAAGATCAACTATACTTTCAAACTTATATATATATAAAATGTGTGTATCAATGTGTGCATGCATACGTTTTTATGCGTCGATGTGTAGTTATGTGTGTTATTAAACTTAGTTTATTCAGAAAAGTCCATTAATTTCATATAGAACAAGGTCACTTTAAATTAATAAAGATCTATGAGCCTGTGAACTGCTGGTGGCTCTGACGTAACCCGCAGTATTCCATGCTAAAAACAGATGTGGATAATTTTATACATCAAATAATCAATGTCTGCACATGGCGGAATATTAAATTTGGTTGAACCATATGCTAATCTGTTAAATCTCTGGTGTTAATAGATTTCTTATTTTCAGTGTTACCACCGGGAGAATTGAGTGTTCAAAACAGGTGAATTCCTTATTATCTGAAGTTGTTAGTGTTATTGACCATTTCGAGCACAGCAGTAGTCCTTCAGGTTTATGGACAATGATATGAACGGATAGGGACAGCTGCGTCTATAGAGTAATATCAAATAAATAAAGATGCCTTCTGGATACATTTATTTTAGCTATCTACAGAAATTAAAAAGGTCGCATTTGGAATATGTAATATATATATATATATATATATATATATGCCGGGAGGATGCAGAAAAAAAGTGAAAGAAATATTTTCAAGAGATCTTCGCTTTTTCATATTATGACCTCTGCCATCGTTATCGCAAACTTTTACACGATTTCAAGTTCTATTTAAATCCTTGCTTGGGCGTAAATCTTTGTTTACACCTATTTCACGGCAAATTGTGCGTTCAGCTCTTATTTATTCCTATTTTAATTTAACCTTACAAAATCGGCCTTAAATTCCATTCCTATGATCTTTGATAGAAAAATAGCTGCTAGTTCAAAAAGTTGATCACTGTTTCAGGGCTACATTTTGAGGGTACGTTGGTCATTGAGATGTCAATATAACCGCAGTTTACTGAAACAATGTTCGGTCTTCAAAAAATGACGGCAGTTTTCTTAAGAAAAAAACTTGGAATTTCAAAAAACACAGATGAAAATATACATTTATGGACTTATATATATTCACATATATTCATATGTTGTACAAGAGCGTCAGGATACCGAATTGACTAATGTTTTGTGACTACCACATGTACTAAACTAGTTCCTTTCTGATTCTTTTCATTTCCTGCGTTGTGAAGCATCCACGAAATAAAGAATAGTTACATTCCATCCGAGGAAGTTGTATATTTAAAAATAAATTTCGAAACATTGATGCAACTGTATTATATCATATTTACTTGGTCGAGCACCAACCCAAGTTAGGCACAAGGCCATTTGTATGTGCCCATTATAACCCTGTTTTTTTTTTTATCAGTGTTGCCCTTAACCTAGATGAGTTACTCTCCCTAGTCAACGATCCTCCTCTGCCCGAGACAGCTGAAAGTGTATGTAGTGGTTTTTGACTGGTATTTGAATTCGTGTAATACGATTCCAGAGACCGAGCTTTTTTCTCTGCTTCAGCCTCGCTGCACTGTGTTATATCGTTGCCATATCTTTTAGCTATTGTTATTTTGGGATGATATTTTAGTTGATTTAACTATTTTTTATAGAACGAGTTTTGCTATTCGAATTTTATGGTATCTGGAATTAAAATTCCTTAATCAATATATTAGATGATGAAACTTTTATCTCAAATTTGGTTAAATGCAATGCCTGGTTGTTACCTGATGTCAAAATAATTAGTTTAAAATTGCTCATAACTATTCGGACAATCTAGTCAAATAAAACCCCAATTACCTTCGTTAGCAGTAAAATGGAAAGTGAGAATTCGTTTGTGAAAACAGGCAATTCTCCAATCAATTAGTACAGTGAACCGTGGGCTTTGGCATTCTCATATTTTCTTAGTTGGAAAAAACTCATGCTCTGATTGATTAAGGCTACAAAAGATAAGAAATATTTGAAAGAAAAAAGTATGAAATGCCAGATTATGGAATCCAGGAAAAAAATTATGAAAAAGATTATGTGCACTGATTGAAGCCCCATTTTCAAGAATAAGGCTATATCCTTAATTAGAGTTCTAATAAATAGGTGTTTAGAGAAAATTAGACAATTAGAAAAAAATGTTATCGATATTATAGAGAAAACAGTATAGTTATAATTACCTAATTTTATATATATATA
>JAYKTE010153594.1:0-13004 GCA_036873565.1 Xipholeptos notoides | reverse complement strand
CCTAAACTACAACCTGGTACCAAAAAACAAACTTTTACAAAAAGTTGAATTGACTGATGCCTCTGGCCCCCTACTAAATGGTATCTTAAAAGTTATATTGGTCTAGTGAGATTATAAAGAGTTTCCCCGTTGTTCATTTAATTAACGAGAATAAAATACTATCGAATTTCGTTTTTCATTGGATGTTTTCTATAAGTTTGACAAGCCAAGTGATACTCCCTTTCACCACATCACAGGTGACACTCTGTTGTTTTCGGTCTCTTGTCTTCTTTGCTTCATTCCTTTTCATTTCTTTTTTCTATTCCCCTATCAATTCTTTTTTTTTTCTTTTTCTTTTTTTCCTTTTTCTTCCTTCATTCCTGCTTTCTTTCTTTTTCTTTTTCATCTTCATTTCTTTTCCCTTTTCTTCTTTGTTTCCTTTCCATAATTCATTCCATTTTTCTCTTCCTTTTTTCTTTTTTTTTTTTTTGTTCGAGTGTTTCTTTCTTTATTCCCTTTTCTTTGTGCTATCATTTTTTAATTTTTTTTTCTCTTTTTTATTTCCCTCGTTTCTTTTCCTTCATTTTTCTTATTTCTTTTTTTATTCCATTTTCCTTTTCTTTCTTCTTTCTTTCTTTATTCCTTTTTCAATTTTTTTCATCTTTTTTCTTACTTTTTTTTTCTTCATTCCTTTTTCCTTTTTTCGTCTTTTTCTTAATTTTCTTTTCTTTTTTCTTTTTCTTTTTCTTTATTATTTCTTTTTTCATTCCTTTTTTCTTTCTATTTTCTTTTTTCTTCTTTTCTTCTTTTTCTTTCTTTTTTTCTTTACCTCGCATTTTTTTTCCTTCCTTTATCAATTTTTCTTTTTTTTCATTTTCTCTCTTATTTTTTTTTACATTCCTTTACCCTTTCCTTTTCTTTTTTGTTCTTTTTTTATTCTTTCTTTCTTATTTCTTCGTTCCTTTTTGCTTTCTTTTTCACCTCTTTTTATGTTTTAAAAAATGACAGAGCAATTGTGCTCAAAGTGTTGAACAGCTTACGATTCGCTGATTACGATCAGATAGAAAATCAAGTTGAGTGAAAGAAAATGTTTACGAGACTAACGACCCAAAACTAGAAGAAGAAGAAGAAGAAGAAGAAGAAGAAGAAGAAGAAGAAGAAGAAGAAGAAGAAGAAGAAAGAAGAAGAAGGAAAGAAAAGAAAAAGAAGAAAGTAAGGATTACGAGGAAGAAGAAAGTAAGAATGAAGAGGAAGAAAAAAGATAAGAAATGAGAAGGAGGAAGTGAAGAAGAAGAAGAAGAAGAAAAAGAAGAAAAAGAAGAAAGTAAGGATGACGAGGAAGAAGAAAGTACGAATGAAGAGGAAGAAAAAAGATAAGAAATGAGAAAGAGGAAGTGAAGAAGAAGAAGAAAGAAGAAGAAGAAGAAGAAGAAGAAGAAGAAGAAGAAGAAGAAGAAGAAGAAGAATAGCAGGAGAAGAAGTAGAAGAAGAACTTTACTCGAACGAAATTAATTTGCATTAATTATTTTTTTATTTCATTCTTAATCAACGAATTAGATGCTGACATTTTGGCTGGCCTTGTTCCAAAATCTGACCAATAACAATTCAGCTTTTTAATCACTTCGACAATATTTACTGCACCAATGGTGGTTTTTATAAAAGATTGAGTTGTTATTCTTAAATTCCCACAAATGAGTTGTTATTCTTAAATTTAAAAAAATAATATGGTGTTTAGGGTGTTATTGGCTTCCTTTTTACTTTTTTTGTTATTTTGTTTCTTTATTTTTGTTCTTAATCGGGCGCGGTTCTTTTGCGGATACGGATTTTTGGTTGAGATTGATCATTTGATGAGTAAATGCCAGTCTGTTTTTTATTTTTTGTTTTGTTTTGTTTGTTTGTTGTTTTTTTTGTGGGGGTAGTTGTTTTTCACGCATTTTAGGTTTTGATATATATTTTTTGTTGTTCTTTTTTGTGGGAAGATTTTTTTGTTGGATTTTTTTCCCTCTTTTCTGTGTCCTAAATTCAAAAAAAATTTTAATTTTACAATACTATAACTTTTTCTTTAAAGAAGTAAACAGCACAGGATAAAGTAAAAGACGAATGGGACTAAATGAAAGGGAAGAAATGGAAGAAAAAATACTAAAGATGGAAAGAAGGAAGGGGGAAGTGTCGTTTCTAAAAGGTAAACACATGCTTTAAAATCTTATATATCTAGTCAATCTTTACATATAAACTGTGTCCATCGCTTTATTGCAGATTACAAATAGTCAATATTTCAGTAAATATAATTTATAAAAAGCTGAGAATTAAACCATCAAAGGACTGTATCAAGGTGTGATAAATCCTAAAATTTCATCAAAATTCATGTTATATTTAAAAGGTTATGTTATTTTTTTTAATATTCAAGGAATTTTCACTGTCTATCGCTTTATTGCAAGTATTCTAAGATAATATTTAGCTCAATAAAACAATACCAAATCATCATAGATTTAATTTTAACACATTTTCTATGGAAAATTAACAAAAACAAAAGCACATCCCGAGGGCAAAGTGTCAAACAAACTAAAAAAAAGAAGAAAAGAAAGAAACAAAGAAAGAAAAGGAAAGAAACAAAGAAAGAAAGAAAGACAAGGAAAGAAAGAAACGGTGTATGTCATCCATGTCATCAAGTCATCCATGTAAAAATAAACCTACCCTAAATCCAACAATTTGTTCCCTCACATAAATCAGGTTCTGCCTCTCATAACATGTGTATCATAAAGTCTTGTCATGGTCCCCGTTATCTACCCCAACTCCCCATAGCAAGATGGTGATTCTTTATGCTTTCTCACCTGTCAGAAAACGTTTTTCAAAAAAATTAAAGGAATATACGAGGGTCATTCAATGAATGAGGTGAATTTTTCGGTATAGGACTCCTAATACAGTTAGAAGCTTACATGTTTTTTCAACTTAGTTTCCCAGCACTGTCACACACTTTTCTCATCTGTATTCCCTCAGGCTAAAAATCTTCGGACTGATGTCACAGCCAGTCGCTCACATTTTTATTACGTTGTCACTTTGAAATTTCGTGCCTCACGTGAACGTTTTCAAGAGGTGATATTCTGAAGGGCAAGGTCTTTATATCTTTCTTGGTCTACTTAGACGTTCACGGTAGTTCATAATGCTCCCTTTCTAAAATAATAATATGATGATTGAGCCTTGCATATACCTAAAACGGTAAGCATCACCTTCATCGTGGACCACTGGGACTTGAACTTAGAACTTACGTTCCTACAGTATTATTATTGATAAATAAATCGTATTTATTTAAATAACGCCAATAAATAATTTTGAAAATTACATACCTACATCTTTCTAAATTATTCATTGGCGTTATATAAATAAATATAGTTTATTCATTATTTTTCGAAATACTTGACATGAGGTATGATTAATTCTAAAACTACTAATCAAGCTATTTCTCTCATCTATAATATTCTCTATCTCATGATGTTTCAGCCGAATCACCCTTCGGCCTTTCTCAGATGTGCTTTTATTGACTCATATTGTTTTTAGATTTATCTTGTTTTATCTATATATTTTTTAATTTATTGTTGGTTTTATTTTTCTTCTTTTAACGGAAGATTTTTTCATATTCTTGTTTTTGTCGTCAAGTGTTTCAAGTTAGCTGCTCACGTGTTTTAGTGTATGTTTATGGTGTTCATTTTTAAGTAACTTTTTTTTTGTTCTTCTAGTGGGTTTTCGCGTGTTTTTATGTATTCATCTTTTTCTCGTATGTTCTATGTTTAAATATAATTCTATTTAATATGTCCAAATATTATGATACTATATATTCTACTCATGCTTATTGACTATTTTAAGCATGAGTAGAATAGATAGTATCATAATATTAGGACATATTAAATAGAATTATATTTACACATAGAATATACGAGAAAACATAAACACATAAAAAAATACGTGAAAACCCACAAGAAGAACAAAAAAACTTACGTTAAATCTATTAAAGAAGTGTACGTGGATTATATATATATATATATATATATATGTATAAAGAATTTTTGTTAATCCAAAATAACATTATACAATCAATTCTTAATGCTGCAATATTTTAAGTTATAAATTTATTATATTTTTCACTAGAATATCTTGTCCTTTTCTTTTCCAGTTTTGATAACAAGTTGTTCTTGAACTTTTTAAATTTTATTATAAACAATATTACCTTTCATGCACGCATTTTTCTATTTAATGTAATATATATTGTCGAAAAAAAAGACAAATAAAAACAAAAATCTGTTTCTTAGAAATGCATTTTGTTTTTTGGGTTTTTTTGCTTTATCTATTTTTTTGATGTTCAATTAAAATAATTAACTTCAAATACATACAAATTAATAAATGGATTTTGGAGTATTTTCTTCTCATTAATTGTTAAATGAGCCACTTTTTCCAAATACAAATTATCCCACCTCAACTCAAGTGTTCCGGTAAACAGAATAGTTTTTGCTTCATTAGGATTGTTGCCACTTGGTCCTTGTTTAATGTTCCTAAAACAACACTTACCAGATATGTACATCGTGTCAACAACTACATTGGCTTTAGATCTCTGGGGGAATACAACTGACAATAGATGCTAATTTGTTAAGTAAGAAGATTTTTAAAAACTGTCATGGCACTGACAACGCTTAGAAAGGCTTACGCATGCGCAGTCCGTTAATTCCTCTTCAATTTATACTTCCACTGATTCCATAAAGTGGACAGAAAGCTTTTATACTGTTTCAGAATTTAGCCTCTGTGCTTTTAGCGAATAAGAACATCTTTAAAACAAAAAAAAAATTTGAAAAAAAAAATATTTTCTTTTGTAGCTGTTTTATTATAATAGTTTCTTTTCCGTGAGGTCAGGGAAGTCCACTCGGGACAGCAGACTAGCACCCCGGACTTTAGAATCGTAATCCCGGTCGTTTCGTTATATCCACATTCGGGATAATAATCTTGGGGAAGGTATGAATCCCCACATTCCTTCCAGGTATGGATTAAATAGTACAACGTGAGCAATTCAAAAACAGTGTAATGACAAAGAAAGTACGCTTGATAAGAATGATCGTTCTTGAGCACCAAATGACCGGAAAGGTTGATATATCGTAAAACAAATCAATCAATCATTTCCATGAGGTCATTGTTCTATCCAGGCCATGTTTTCACCGGAATTGAAATTATTTCTAATCGACTATAAAAGTGGAGGATTAAACAGTTTGAAAAAAAAATGTGTATAAAATCATAAGAAAATATACCCATAACTTTTCCCAAGCGAAATTTTGTTACATGAATTAATTCGTTGTTCTCGTTTTGATCAAAAAATTGGATGCTGAAATTTAGGCTAGCTTTGTCCCCAAATCTGACCAATTACAATTCGCCTTTTTATTTACAACATTATTAAATCCTTATTATGTAATATTATTACTAGATTTATTAAAGCTTATTGAATTTATTAAAGATTATCA
This sequence comes from Xipholeptos notoides, assembly GCA_036873565.1. Classification (NCBI taxonomy): domain Eukaryota; kingdom Metazoa; phylum Mollusca; class Cephalopoda; family Idiosepiidae; genus Xipholeptos; species Xipholeptos notoides. Next base: position 7,527 of record JAYKTE010153594.1, on the reverse strand, counting down.
AAGATTGCGAAAAACACTCTCAACTACGAGAAAACTGATCCAAGCTCGAACGGGCAAGATGTCCTCCTGTTCAACAACTACAGCACCAAACAAATTTCAATTCAATATGATTTTTTACGATACAGATTATATTTTTAACATCATCGAACTAAGCCGACCCCCAGTTGACTTCATGACTTATAAAAGCCGAATGAAAGTAATATCTAAAAAATCTATTTACAATTAAAAAAAATGAAACAAACTTTTTATATATTCAAATAAAAGAAGGGAAAGATCTTATTGCTTACTACGTACATACTAAACATAAAAAATCCCTTAAAATATGAGACCCCCTAGTAGTTAATTATCACCCATTGTCATTTTGACTTGAAGGAAGGATCGGAAAACACGTTTGGCGCGAAGGAAATGTGAAAATCCTTTTAGATTGTATTTCTTGGGTTGAATACTATAATGATTAAAAACACTTGACTAGTTTACAAGATTTTAATAAAGGGAGAGATTTTTTTTTCCATTAGTGAACTTCTGGTTTAGAATGTTTGTTACATTATATAAGAAAAAATAAATCACGAATTTCACTATTCTCTCTCACTCTCTCAGAAATTCTATAACTTCATATCTCAGGATATATCTGTATATATCTTCCTATCTATCTCTCTATCTATCTTTCTATCTGTCTATCTATTCACCTATCCTTTACTTTATTTATCGCCCTATCTATCTATAGCTGGCTAGCTATTTATATCTCCCATTCCGAATTTTAGGAATCAGTGTTATCTTTACACCTACATGAGATACTCTCCCGAGTTAACGAGCCCCACCTGCCCGAGACAGCTGAAAGGAAATGCAATGGTTTTCACTAGGATTTGAACTCGTATGATACTAATCCAGAGTCCAAGCTTTTACCACTCCTCTTATCTTCACTGCTTTTGCAATGTTGTTAAAGGGGGTCGGGTGGATAAAGTAAGCTTGATTTGATGCAGAGATGATTTCTATAGACTTGTGTAATTGAATGGATTCCATGAGATTCAGACTTATGATATAAACATAATAATAAGTTGATGGATTTTCTAATTCATTGCCTGTTTATAACCTTCCACAATAAACCCTGTGTATCGCTTTATTGCAGGTCAATATTTTTTTTTTTAATTGCTATGAAACGTAGAGAAGTGAAATTTGGTACACTGGCAGAACATAACAAGATTCCTTGTTTACCTGATTTTTAAGGAATTTGAACAAATATTTTCAAAGTTATGTGAATTTTTCTATTTTCTGTTAATTTTAAGTGTATATTACTTTATTGCAAGTATTTAAAATGTATATTTTCACTAATAAAACAATATTCTAACTTCACATTTCTGTTTATATAGAATAAAGAACATATCCAGTAAAAAGATTTAACCAAAAAGAAATTTTTTTTTTTATTTTGTTTAATAGCCTCTTGTCAACTGATGATGTCAATTGGTGGATTTCAGATGATGTGATGCTATAGGAAACTTCCAAAATCTTCCTCCAAAGTCCATCCTTTGATGAAAATTTAACTCATCCTTCATAAACTTTCATCTTTATTATTGACCAGAGCTGCTCAATTGGGTTTATATCTGGAGAACAAGGTGGCCATGTCATCAAACTTTCTCCACTAATGATTTAAGGTAGGATGCCGTAGCCTTAGCTGAGTAGGATGGCGCATTGTCATGCATAAAAATCAATTTGCGATGATGTGCCAATGGAAGATCATCAAGCCATGGTGACAAATGCTCATTTAAAAATGAAATATTAGACTGGCTTGTCAGTTTGTCACCTTGTGGCACTCCAAATAGCCAAATTAGTTCATCGCAGATTATGTCAGCCCCAAACATGACACCTCCACCTCCTTGTTGACGACGGAATCAATGAGGGGTAGGAAATCCAAAAGGACTTCAAACTTTGGCCCACCCATATGGTCCATCAAGAGTTGCACTGGCCTCATCGGTGAAAAGAACATTTTCAAAGCCGGTTTTCCTGTTTTTTTTAGCCCAAGCCAAACGTTTTCCCTTATGAGTTTGGCTTAAAACAGGTCTTGCTATGAGCTTGATGATTCGTGCAATTTTGTTCAAGGCATTGCAGCATGTCTTTCTGGACAAAAAGGTATTCCAGCCTTGTCAATATAGCAGCACTGTTACTGCCCAGCTTGATAAGTTAACAGCGAATGTTTTCTAATATTACGAGCAGAAACTGACTTTCTTGTGGTATTGTCCTTCCTTGGTTTGATGTTTGGATTTTCAACGAATGACGATAATTTTCTTCGATCTCTTCCAAGCTGCTTGGCTATATCTACGAGAGATAGACCTTCTGCAAGGCCTGCAACCACACATTGCTTGTGACTAGCTGTCAATCGACCTTTTTTAGGCATTATTAAACACTTGCAACAAAGTGATACACACTTAAAATTACCAGAAAATAGAAAATTAGCATAGCTTTGAAAATATTTGTTCAAATTCCTTAAAAATAAGGCACCTTGCTATGCTCTTCCAGTGTACCAAATTTTACTTCTCTATGTTTCATAGCAATTTCAATATCAAAAAGATATTGACCTCCAATAAAGTGATACACAGGGTTTATACCATAATTTTACGTGTATCACTATACTCACTCTATCACTGATATTGAGCACTTTAATTATAAAGATTATAATTCTTATAGATTAATATAAATATATGTATTTATCTTTTTTCAGATATTTTTCCTTGTTGTTGTATTTGGTTTATTTCAGGTTCTTATATATCTGCCAGTGTTGCTTAGTATTTTTGGTCCTGAACCTTATATAACAGCATCCGAAAGAGAAACGACACAAACGCCTCCGTGCCCTAAGAAAGAAGACAATCATAAACAAGGCATAACTAATAATGGAATGGTTCTTGAAGGAGAGGTAAGGAGAAGACTTTTCAAGAAAATAAAGAATTTATAGATGAGGAAAGGTTTCACTTAGATATTAGAAATTTCTAAATATTCCATTATAGAAATGATACATTTTTAGTGATATTATTTTTGTGTTCAATCCATTTTATAAATAAGAAAAATTTAGCAATAAACAATAACATCATTTTTTCACCCATTTTTGATGTATTCAATTCCGATATTGCATTTTATCTGTAAAAAGACTTGATCTTATTGGTGTACAATAAACAGCTTTAGCCAAAAGTTTTGCAACACTATTTGAAAGTATATAATTTCAGATATTTACTAAGCTGATCCAACCAAAAAAATTGAACTTGAAGCTGTCCTATAAAGATCTTGGACTTCTATTAGATCTAATTGCTTAAAACCACTGATTTAGTCTATGCCAAACCAAATAAAACTTGTCCTTGAGGAAAGCACATAAAGTATTAAATTTGACATTAAAATTAAACATACATCATAAATATATTTTTACTTTGAAGTACTTTAAATCATTATTTTAAAATGCTAAAGCAAAAATAGCTGTGATTAGTTATCGATAACTCATATTTTTTATGGTGTTGCAAAACTTTAGGCCAGAGCAGTGTGTATTAAACGAATTTGAACATTTGTGATTCAATAAATAATGAGATTTATAAACAAAATATAAACAAAAAAACCCTGAAATATTTCAATTATTAGTCCGAATAAAGAGTTTGATAAATAAGAAAAGAAAATTAATATAATAAAATACATTTATTTCTTTATCTTATGTATATTTTTTTATATTAATTCTCTTTGATTACCCAACATCTCAAAATTCTTTAGGCAGTGTAGAGGAAGAAGTGCGCCCTACTTTGTAGCATCTTCAAATTCTTTATTCAATAATTATTTTCTTTTCATTTTTTTGTGTTGTCTATTTTCAGTTTGACCAAACAGATCCAAATCCTAACACAGCAACGCATATGCCACATCAAGTCATGAAAAAGAATAAATCTGCAATCAAACATATTTCTGGAGGTGTGGCTTTAGATGATCAAAACTCTTCTATTCAATCTCTCAAATGGAAACACATCCCAACGTAAAGTGCAAGAAACAAAAAGAAAAAATAATTACAACCAAAAAATACACCTACAAAAAAAACCAGAAGGCATGTGAGCCATCAATAGTCTGTTGATCTATTCATTACTTTGGAGAAGAAACAAGCAGAGAAGAAGCACATGTAAATAAAATAAAAACTAACAGACAAACTTTAAAAGTGATTCTTGATTAAAAGAAAAAATTCAAAAATGTTCCCCGGTCAATGGAAAAGTTTCTTTATTGAACTTTTCATTTTAAAAGCTGTTTTTTTTATTCATAGTTGGTTCACATAGACACAGGATCAAGAACCTTTGATGATTGTTAATTTCTCTCATCTGTGTGATCGCCTGATAACCACACATGCAAGAAATTCACAGTCACTAAAGGCTGTTGATTCCCTGTCTACACTAATCAATTATACATGTTTTATTGCCAATATTGAACACTTTACCTAAATACATAGTAAAATATTATATAGACATATGATGTGACAAAAAGACAATTAGAAAAAAGTTTTTCTAAAAAAAAGATGTAAGTTAATTTCCAAACATGACATGCCATTTCTGCAAATTAAATAACATCTTTCTTAGAAAGTTTTTTTCTAATTGTCTTTTTACATCATGTCGGAAATAATATATTTCCTATATATATAATTTATGGGTGTGCAATAAATTTTTATTATTATTTTTTTTTTATAACATTCATGAAGACTAACTTTTTGTATAAAAAGGTCAAAACTATTTTTCTTAAAACTAGAAGAATTATCTTAAATTACTTCCAGTGGAGATTAAAGGAATAATATTTATTCAGAATTTAGATTGAGGATTTTTATTCATTTATTTTATATTATTTTACTTAAAGAGAAAAAAAAAAAGAAATTACTTTTTTATCTTCATTCAATAAGCCCTCTTTTTGGATTTTCACCTTTTTTGTCTTATTTTTTCCTTTATAAGTTGAAATACTATCAAATTTTAGAAAATTAATTTATTTTTTTATAATTCTATTTGAAGATAAATCAAAATTGAAATTTTAAAAATCATATTGTGAAAATTAGGACATCAAAATATGAAAGATGATTTTGTTAGAAAAAAATACTATCAAAGTAAACATGTCCTCAATGAGACTAACAGTAAACATTAAAAATTGATTTTCTAAAAATGATTAAATTTTTTAAAAGTATTTCAAATTTTTATCAATATGATTTCAGTACTTATTTAAAAATGCTGTTTTCATCTAATATAACTATATAATATAATAGTATTCTAATTGAAACTTTTTTTTGTTATAGATAAGAGGAGAAACTTACTTAGATAGGTTTGCAATATGTCTGTACTGTGCTATTCTAGTGGCTATTTGTCAATAGTGAGTTTGTCCCTAAAAAAATAAATAGCAATAATGTTATTTAACAAAACCAAATGAATGAGCAATGGGACCAAACCTTTGTTATTTGTTTCTTTAATTAATTTTTTTCAAACATCATGAAAAATTAACATTGTTTACTTTCAGAAAAAAAAAGAAGATAAATGGACGATTTTCTATTTATATTTACAAGTAAAGAAAAAGTTATGTGTCATTCACACATTAATATGCTTACACTGCTCAATATCCTTATAAAAAAACAATCAAAAACATTCCTGTGGAATATCATAAGCTTAATATCCCACTTGTTTAAATTTGTTCAAGACAACATTTTTCTAATATTTGTTAAAAAAATAATCTTTTTATTGTACTTGTTTTTATATATAAGATTTTTTTAATGTTCTATTTGTTTAAAATAAAAATTCTAAGTCTCTTTGCTAAGTGACTTTCCTAAGATTGATTTGAAAATTAATGTTTGTTTTATATTTACTTTCATATCGAAATTGAAATTTTAATACAGCCTTTAAAATTTAAAAAAGAAATAACTTTATGAGCAAGGGAAAATTCACTCACCCCAAAATCATTTTGTTCAACCATTTCCATTCACAGAAAAAAATCTGACATGCTTGATCAAATCTGAAGTTGTGTGTTGGTTTTATAAATTGTATATATTCACAAAAAAAAAAAAAAAATTACGTAAAATTAAATTTTATGAGCTTTTATAAAAATGTTTTTTATTCATTTAAGAATGCTTAATAAATAGTAATAGCCTAAAACAAAAGAAAATTACATCTTATTTGCAGTTTCTAGATACGGGTAGAGAATAAAAAAATACCTTTCTTCAACCTAATACATATTAGAAAGAAGAGAGAAGCAATGTAAACCTAAATTAGACAGGTTACACACCCAACTTCTTTATTCATTCATCTCTCTCTACTGCGGTTTTCTCATAGAATTTCTTTATTTATGTTGTAATTTCTGTGGTCCTTTTCAATATAAAGGCCATTCCATTATTGGCCAGATTATTATCTTAATCAATTTGTCTGTTCAAATAAATCCATGAAAAGACAATCAAAATTTCTTTTAAAATTTACTATTCTAATGTTAATTCTGGTCTCAAATTGACAGGTGGAAGTCTGATTCTGCCCATTTAAGCTGGTAATAAATATATTTAACCTCAGTTCTAACTTCAATTCTACTGCTCTGATAATTCTGACTTGAATAACATTTGTTTCATTTTATACCATTTCCTTTTCACCTCACTCCTGAATATCTGACCATAATATGACTTCCCTTCTGGAAGCCTGTCTGCAAAGTGAATGAAAAAGTAAATATATATATATATATATATATATATTTTATAGTCGATTGATGGATAAATGACTTAATTTATATAAGAATTAAATCAATTAATTCAACGGCTATAAATATTTAAAAAAATTACAAAATTAAATAAAAACAATGAAGGTTAAAGGGATACAACTCATGATAATTATTTCTTTTTTAATATTTTTTTTTATTCAATATAAATAAAAAATTAATATTATTATTTTAAAAATAATAATAAAATATTGAAAGAAAAGAAATATTGTCAGAGACAATATTAAGGAAAAATAAATAAGTTGTTATAAGAAACGCTTCAAGAATTTTTTTTTTTAAAACGTTTTGGAGAAACGCTTGATGTAATTTTTTTTTTAAATTCTCTTGTTTTTAAAAATTCTCTTAAAACACAAATTTACAAATATATTATTTTAATTCCAATTTCTTTAAAAAGAGTTTTCTTTGAAAAGCATTAACATCTCCTTTCGAAGAAAGGCAATATTTTTTTAGCACAGATTTACAAATATATTATTTTAGTTTCAATTTCTTTAAAAAGAGTTTTCTTTGACAAGCATTAAAGTCTCCTTTGGAAAGAATTTCAGCACAGATTTACAAATATATTATTTTTAAATTCTAAATTCTTAAAGAAGAAATATAGTTAAAGAATACGATCAATTATTGATCGAATAAAATTTTTTTGTTTTTTAGAACATTTTTTTTAAAGTTCACTAAAACAATTGAAGGATCTTTTTTTTTTAAAAATAAAACACGCTAAGTTTATATTTACTGTAAAATGCTGACCTGACCATTTTCAGAGTTCTTGGATTTGAGTGGAGATCATTGGAAAATTTTCTC